>JBAMJV010007880.1:0-141389 GCA_037951105.1 Echinarachnius parma
CTCCCCCAGCGCTAGCGGCGCTGACAGGTCTGAACGGGCGGTGAATTTATGAATTTCACAGGCGGATTTCTTCCGATATTTCTGTATTAAACGATGCTTAGGTTCGGATTTTACCACACAAGCCCTATTTCAATACATATTCAACAATATTGATCAATATAGATGTATTCGGCTACTTTCCCGAAACTGGACCTGGGCTTTAATAAGCCCTCTGCAGACAGAGCCGACTCGACCCGATCCGACTGGTTTCAATCAGGCTAGAGTTGGGTCCGGTCGGTCGGATCCGATTCATCGTGTTGAATCGGCCCCAACTAGCATCCGACTGTCTTTCGACTGGCAAAATGTGTGTCGCAAGGCACTGAAAACTGAGCCGATCCGAATGAAAACCAGTCGGATCTGGTCGAGTCGGCTCTGTCTGCAGAGGGCTTTATAACCTCACACATATCACCGAGTTGATTTCTTATCCTTCAGATTTGTGTCTGAAGGTTTATGATAGCTTCTGACCACTGGCGTACCCAGGATTCTTTCAAGGGGGGGGGGGGGATTATTTTGTCCACCAAAATTACCGAGGGTGTTCCTCAACATTTTTTGAGAGAGGGGTGTCCGTCAAAAATATAAGAGGGGGGGGGGGGGGGGGGGGTGTCGGCATATTTTTTCACTGTCCGTTAGGGACAGCCGTGTTGCCATTTTTCTATTGTCCCGTTAAGGACGTGCGCAGTGGCGATGCGCAGTGTACTCCATACAGTTTCGTGCTCTACGTAGCAAAACTGCTAACAAAAGTATAGTTTGTAGCCTGAATCCTCCTACAACTTTTAAGTTTTAGTGTCACTGGTGTCAACAAAAATATGATACAACTACATAAACAAGTTACAAATATCACAAATATTTCACCAGTTGGATAACTCGAGCGATATAAAACACCAACTAGATCTCATGATAAGCATTATAAGTGAATGTGAGTGGCTGAGTGACGATGAGCAACTACTATATAATATGTTTATGGATATTTCAGCCGTTTCTGAACCGATTTTGTTCAAATAAAGTTTATTCTGTCATTAGAATTCTAAGTCCTTTCAAATGTGACAGTCAGTTTTTCATTATCTCACAACAAATTATTTTGTGAAGTGCCCCCCTTTACCAACAATCAACTAGTTGGTGTTTTCTATCGCTCAAGTTATCAAACTGGTGAAATAATTGTGATATTTGTCACTTGTTTATGTAGTTGTATGATATTTTTGTTGACACCAGTGACACTAAAAGTTGTAGGAGGATTCAGGCTACAAACTATACTTTTGTTAGCAGTTTTGCTACGTAGAGCACGAAACTGTATGGAGTACACTGCGCATCGCCACTGCGCACGTCCTTAACGGGCCAATAGAAAAATGGCAACACGGCTGTCCCTAACGGACAGTATTTTTTCGAGGGGGGGGGGGGGGGGGGGGTGTGTCCGTGAAGAATTTTTCAAGGGGGGTGTCCTTGAAGAATTTTCAAGGGGGGGGGGGACGGCAAGAATTTTCGAGTCCAAGAATCGTACATTTTTTTCGAGGTCGAGACCGAGGCCACTTTTCAAGTTGTGGCCGAGACCATCGAGACTCCTAAAAGGTGGTCTCGACCAGTACAAAGTGGTTAAGGCTGAGCACTTAATACAGGTTTCTAAGCGCTGTATTATATATTAGCCGTATTCAGACGATGAAAGCTAATTCTTAAGAATTGCAATTCTTAAGAATTGCAACTCTTAAGAATTGCAAAATGTGTGTTCAAACGATGCTAATTCTCGAGAGTTGCAATTCTTAAGAATTAAAACCGGAAGTAGTGTGCGCGCCTTTCTGAGGTCAACCCAAACCACGAGTCTCGAAGCTGATTGTGTTCAGACGGTAAAAAAAATAGACTGCGCGCAGTCGCGCGCTCATCGCGCGCTCATTCTGCGCAAAATCTTACAAGTATCTTGTGGTTATCTTGTGGTTTGGAAACCACAAGATAACCACGAGATTGCGCATATTTTGCAGTGCGCGCAATCTTGTGGTTTGGAAACCTTCTTCTTCTTCTTCTTCCAATTTAAGTACAGACCGCCGTTGGCGTATTATCGTACTATACATATATCGCGCGCTAGGCTCAGCGGAGCCTAACCTGCGCCACCTCCTTCTTGAATATATCTAAGGAGGTGCTACCAACTATCTCTGATGGCAGGGCATTCCACAGCCTAGTTGCATCAGGAAAAAATGACTTTTGGTAAACTTGGTTTCTTGCGTAGGGTATTTGAAACTTGTCCGGATTTCCACGGGTTGAAGGACCAGTGGTTTGTATGAAGTAGGTGTTTGGTGGAATGTCTATCAAGTTGTGGACTATGCTGTAGACCATACAGACTTTTTGTTGAGCCCTTCTCTCCTCTAGTGAGGTCCACTGGAGTTGTGTCAGCATATCAGTAACACTACTAGTTCTTCTGAAATCCTTCATGGCAAATCGTGCAAAGCGACGTTGAACCATCTCAACTTTCTTGATGTTCTTCTGGGTGTAAGGATCCCAAATGACAGCGGCGTATTCCAGTACCGGAAGGACGAATGCCTTGTAACACAATACTCTTGTGCTCAGGGGGCAACTTCTAATATTTCTCTGCAAGAAGCTACTCGTGGAGTTGGCTTTCTTAGTTATGGCATCTAGATGGTGATTCCACTTCAGGTTCTTGTGAAGGTTGAGGCCCAGATATTTCGCCTTCTCAGCTTCTACCAAGGGAATACCATGAATATGGTATTTTGAATTCTGTATGGCTTCTTTCTTCCTGCTAGTAGTAGATATGTGCATGACTTGACATTTCTGCGGATGGAATTGCATCAGCCAGTCAGACTCCCATTTTTGTAGGGCATCCAGATCTTTCTGCAGGCCTTTTGTATCTTCTTCCGTTGCCACTTTCCTGTACATAACACAATCGTCAGCAAAGAGCCGGACAGAAGTCTTGCTGGAAACATATTCAGGGAGATCATTGATGAGAAGGAGGAAAAGGAGAGGTCCAACAACACTGCCGTGGGGAACACCAGAGAGAACCGGAGATGTGTGCGACGATGACCCTTCCAACTGGACCTTCTGCGAACGATTTGATAGTAGACTTTGGATCCATGTATGAGTGTTTCCTCGAATTCCATAGTAGTTAACTTTGTACATTAACCTGCCGTGTGGAACTTTGTCAAAAGCCTTGGACAGATCCAGAAGGATGACATCTGTCTGATCTCCCATATCCATTCCTTTGGCCAGGTCCTGTATAGTAAGTAGAAGTTGTGATGTACAAGATCGCTTCTTCCGGAAACCATGTTGAGCGTCACATAGGATATTGTGCTGGTCAAGGTGACGATGAATGCTGCTGCACACAATATGTTCCAGTGTTTTACATACTATTGAAGTAAGCGAGACAGGTCTATAGTTCTCAGGTTTTGCCCTGTCTCCCTTTTTGAATACTGGAACAACATTTGCAGATTTCCAATCAGCGGGAATGATGCCTTGGTCCAATGATGCCTGGAACAGCACAGTGAATATTGGTGTGAGTTCAAGTGCAAATTCCTTGAGTAATCTCGCCTGTAGTCCATCTGGTCCAGTCGCTTTATGAACATTCAGTGTAGAAAGCAGCTTAAACACCCCAGGGCGAGTGACGTTGATGGATTCCATTTCTGGGAAAGGGCTTTGGCCTTTATCTTTGAGAGTCGTCATGTCTTCGTCTTTATTAAACACGGATGTAAACTGATCATTCAGCAAGTCTGCCTTCTGTCTGCTATCTGTGATTGTCCTTCCGTTTCGATCTTTGAGTGGAGCTACTCCTGTGTTATCATTCCTCTTGCTCTTGATGAAACTCCAAAAACGTTTGGGACTAGAAGTTGCATCAGGGTTTATGAGATTACTGACGTAGTTGTTGTATGCTTCCTTGCATGCTCTACTTGTAGCCTTTTTTAGATCCTTGTACCGCTGGAAATCCTGAGCATTCTTTGTAGATCGGGCGCGTTTGAAGGCACGTTTCTTTTTCTTAGCCAGCCTTTTTGCTGCAGTGGTAATCCATGGCTGATTGAAACGCCTTGTTGTCATTTTAGACGGAACATTTTATTCGACTAACTTTTGCAGATTTGATTTAATCTCCTCCCACATTTCGATGACGGAACTTCCCTCGTTGTACGTGTCAAGGAAGTGGTTTTGAAATATCAGGCATTCCCGTCTCATTTCCACAAGATAACCACGAGTTTTGCGTGTTCAAACGAGCGCTAACCACAAGATATTCTTAAGAATTGCAAACCACGAGATAACCACAAGATAACCACAAGATTGGCTTTTATCGTCTGAATACGGCTATTATCACCCTTGGTCATCAGGTACAGTTCAAACTCGCGCAATAATAATCTTGTGCACCATCTCAACTCCCTGGGGAGCACACTAGCCTATATAAACCCTTCATTTTCATCTCTGAAGTTTCTATGCACTACTTTTATTTCTCACACTCTAGGTTCGGCAAAGAGAGACTGAGTTACAAGGCCACACCCATGTCCGGCATGGATGAGACGACGCTCGAACTCCCACAGCCCCAAACTCGGCCACCAGACTACCTCGCCCCCGGAGAGTTCGGCCCTCCCAAAATCAACCTCCCGCCCAAGAAGAAACCGAAGATGAAGAGGAAGTCCTCTACGCCGCGCGTGGGCGGAGTGAAGGTCAAGACCCTCGTTGGAACATCACGTAGGAAAATACTCCATTTAGAGTACAACCGGTCTATAAAGACCAACCGAGGAAGAGCCTTTAAGTCAGGTTTTCACAAGAAGTTGGTCTTTATAGACAGGTTCATCTACATGCAAACTGCTTCCTAGAGAGAGTTTAAAGGGTACCACCACACAAAAATAATATTCTTATTTTTTTTTTTAAAGGTCAAATTTTTAGTAGTCCATTCCACCAAAAAGTTCAGAAAAATACGTTTCCAGAAAAAAAATATATAATTGGAAAAAATGCATCACCATACTTCAACATGTCTTCATGGGTCTGCATACGAAGACTACCTTTTGTCTAGGACGAACACATCGTCCGCGATTCTATCGTCTCCAAACGTATGCATGAATTGTAGACTTGGCGCACTCGCAAACGTTTGGCGCATTGGATCCAGAACGGTTTTGTAAGTGGTGGTAATTGCATTGTTGATGAATTACACAACCTTTTGCAAAATGTTGGGCATCTATTTGATAGCACACAACGGTACCAAAACATTATAAGTATGTGTTGTTCTTTGCCTGGTGGTCCCCTTTAAGATTACTGTAGTGGTCTTTATTCACAGGTGGTCTCTAAAGCATGTTCGACTGTATAACATATAAAGGTGGAGTATCCTCTAAAAAGGGTCATTCTCTCCTTTTATTAAAAACAAAAAATAATTAATGAGAGAGGAATTATCTATATACATTTTTTTTTAATCTGTAATAATTTTGAAAGTTATGACCATTTCAACTTTGTTGAAGAATGAATATTATTGTATTTTAAAAAACATGGTCACCGAGTAGGCCTACGGTCCTACTAATTAGTGCGAACAAATGCGAAGTACTGTGAACAAGCGCGAATATGCCATTGATATAAAATGCATATCGGTTATTTTGGGTTTTAGTGAGAAGATAACCTACATATCGATGGAACAAGCGGGAACAAATGTACTGCGAACAAGCACGAACGGGATTTACTGCGAATAAGTGCGAACAGGATTTCATAAATACTGCAAACAAATTTGTTCGCGCTTGATTGCAGAAAATAGTATTTATACTATCTACTGCGAACAAGTGCATGCAAACTGGAAATTTGTTCTCAGTAAATAGCTTGTTCGCAGTACTTGGCAGTTATTCGCTAATTACTAGGACCCCGCTGAGTATGTCATATTGCCATTCATTAGCTTCCCTGTAACATGCCTGTAACAGTCAGATTGTTTCATAGACCAGCCACTTTTTTGTTTGCATAATCTCAATTTTATTGATTGATTGAAACAATTGTATACATCGGAAAAGATATCGCTAGTGATATTCGTTTGTCTCGCAATGTGGTCAACAAGGAATCTTAAAGGAAACCAAAATGATAGCATTTCATATGTACTACTTCGTTCGCAACACCGAGAAGTTTAATTTGATATATAAATCATAAGAAATGGCCCACCGATTAGCCCACACCAATCACTCAAAGAGACAGAACAATTTTGTTTTTGCGGCGTCCCGTACGAACATGGAAGTGGCCATGTTTACATTTTCTGTGCAGTCCCCAGCAAAGATATGACGTTTTCTTGGACCTAAGCACCAAAATTACATTCATGATCATGTTAAAAGAAGAGACAATTTTGTCTTTGTAGAATCACAGGTCAAATAAAAAAGTATATATGTATAAAGAAAATATATTAACCAACGACCATTTCAGAGGGGGCAGTGTGGAAATATGACTAAATATGGTTACTTAGCCAGTATACCTATAGCTTTTTGACGGAATTGTCAGAGGCTGCCATGGTAACAATTGTGTTGGCGTAAGCAGAGACGTGCACACTGTTGTATAAGTACTTGCGGCGAGCACGTTCGATTTTCTCTAACACGCCTCCAGCTACCGATGCGTACCAAACATTCCTTTTCTTTGATTTGGGAAGGGGTGTTATACCTCTTTGCTGTACAAAACAAAGGCTTGCAGAGTGAATGAAATGTGTAGGCACGTATTTCTATGGTTACCAGGTGACCGCTTTAAGAAATGAATTTACCCCACTATTTCACCTAAACAATTGAGCTGTAGTATCAAGATTGCATTGTTCTCGGTCTAAGGCCAATTTAGTTGCTTATACAGTGATTCATATCAGAATAATAAATGATCGTAGTCTAGATTATGCTTCGCTAGGGTGGAAATAAATGCATGACTTCTTGTAACAGTATTATCGATATATATCATGATATTTCGAAGTACAACTATTGAATTAAAAGTAGCACACATATTACAGTTTTGGAGGATTGCGAACGCGTACGCGCTCGTTGATATCATACAATTCGAATGTCGTATGAACACCCTCGTTCTGACTAGAAAATAATATACTATCATACTTCACATATAATCAGAGTAGAAACAAATAAAAGATATACTAAATAATTAGATTTAAAAAAATAAGCTATCAGCAGTGCAATGTTTTTTTTGTTCGCTCCGATTTTTCATAAAAATAAGTTATCAAACTAATAGTTAAATCGCCTTTGGCTAGACCAATAAGCGTCAGTCCATGACAACGTCACGTTTGGGCGGAAAACAAAAATCATGGCGCCGCTCAGAGCATCCATAAAGAGCCCGTGATAGCAAAATATAAACTATGCCCATTCCTCAACCGAATTCATGTTTCGGGTGATTCAGGGATATTCGAAATGTGTGAATATAGGTCTTATTACACAGATTGCTTTGTGTTATGCGTTTTGGTCCGCTTTAAGAGATCACGACGTTTTGTGCGCCGCTGCAACACTTCGTCAGGTGTGATACAAATGTAATGCAAGTAAGGGAATATATACCCCACGGGTAGCGCAGCGCGCTACGCCGTATGAGCGAGAACGCTCCTAATTGGTCAATAACGGACAAGGCCTATTGGTCGGTGCGCACGGGCGCTCGACCAATCAGCGGACCGGTTGGCTGGCTCGCCTGCTCGGCGGGAACAATGGCGTGTTCAACCAATCAGCGGGCCGCTAGCTCGGGCTGGCCTATTGGCGGAATCAATGGCGTGTCGGTGCCGGATGTTCGGGCAGATTCATGGGCCGCTGTCTCGGCTGGCCTATTAGGCGGAATCAATGGCGTGTCGGTGCGGGCTGTTCGGGCAGATTCATGGCGGCGTATAAAACTCGGGGAAGTCGATCCCGTTGTCTCTATTGAAATTGTTGGGATTCAGGCGGATATTGATAGCTTCCTTTACCCTTCGTGTGTACCAATGTCGTTCTTGGGAAAGGCATTGAACCCCGTCCCAGTCTGGTTGATGCTGGTTGTCCCAAGCATGTTCGGCTACGGCTGAGCTGTCAGTATGGCGGAGCCTGACATCCCTCTTATGCTCAGAGATTCTTTCGGATATCGGTCGGGCAGTCTCACCGATGTAGGACTTATCGCATCCTTTGCAAGGGATGTTGTACACGATGCCGTCCCGTCTGTGTTGAGGAATTGGATCCTTGGGGCGTGTTAGTTGCTGGCGTAGTGTGGTATCTGATCTGAAGACCGTTCGGATCCCATGGCTCTCTAGGCGGCGCCTGAGTTGTTGGGAGACACCATCTATGTACGGCAAGACTGTGAAAGTCTTGTATACCTTCTGATCCTTTGGGTCTGACGTTCTATTCTTGGTGTTGTGTACAAAACGGCGTGGGTAACCGTTTAGGCTCAAGGCACTACGGACACGTGCCCGCTCTTTGCATGGCTGCTGTGGACTAGTCACAATGCGTGATGCTCTGTCAAATAGACATTTGACCAGACCTCTCTTCACCGATATGGGATGGTGAGAGTCAAACGCTATGTACTGGTCTGTGTGGGTAGGCTTCCTGTACACCGAGGTGGAAAGCCTGTGGTTGTCGTGTCTGTGAACCAGCGTGTCTAGAAATGCTATCTTCCCTTCACTTTCCATCTCTGATGTGAACTGGATGGAGGGCTGGCGACTATTCATGTGTTTGAGCAGGTTGTCTGTTTGTGAGCCGGAGACTATGATGAATGTATCATCTACGTATCTCTTCCAAACCCGGGGAATGCAAGAGAGTGGGCATGTTTCTAACGCTTCCTCCTCGAAACTCTCCATGTACAAGTTGGCCACGACGGCCGAGACTGGACTGCCCATGGCTGCCCCTTCAGTCTGTTCATAGTATGAACCCCTGTACAGAAAGTAGGTCGATCGAAGGACAAACTCGAGGAGTTGTGTGAGTTGTTCTGGTGAGAGTGCGGTGCGGGTAGTCAAACTGCTGTCTGATTGCAAGCGATGCAGAGCCGCACTGCATGCGCCCTCTATCGGTACATTGGTGAAGAGAGACACGACGTCAAACGATACCATGCATTCATGTGGACCAATGGTTTGCTCTGCTATGAACGATGCAAAACCACTTGAGTTGGGAATCGAGTGTTCAGTGACACCGGTGAGTGGAGACAGAATCTCTGCTAGGTGCTTCGAGATGTTGTAGGCAAAGGAACCTATGCATGACACTATGGGTCGTAGTGGTATTGTGGATTTGTGTATCTTGGGTAACCCATATATTCTAGGAGGTTGCTTCTGTGTGGGTTTCAACCTTCGATAGGTTGGTTCATCCAACACGTTGTCTTTCTTCAGCTTCAGCAGGGTGCTGGAAAGCTTACGACTCAGGCGATCTGTGGGGTCTTTCTTTACTTCACGGTACGGACCAGACTCCAACAAGTCGGTCAATTTCTCATGGTATGTTGTGGTGTCTAGGATAACTGTGGCGCGACCTTTGTCGGCTGGGAGGATAGTAATGCTATCATCAGCCTTCAACGTGTTGAGGGCGGTGTGCATCTCTTTCGTAATGTTATGTTTCGGAGGGCGTAACATTACGAAAAGAGAACATTACGAAAGAGATGCACACCGCCCTCAACACGTTGAAGGCTGATGATAGCATTACTATCCTCCCAGCCGACAAAGGTCGCGCCACAGTTATCCTAGACACCACAACATACCATGAGAAATTGACCGACTTGTTGGAGTCTGGTCCGTACCGTGAAGTAAAGAAAGACCCCACAGATCGCCTGAGTCGTAAGCTTTCCAGCACCCTGCTGAAGCTCAAGAAAGACAACGTGTTGGATGAACCAACCTATCGAAGGTTGAAACCCACACAGAAGCAACCTCCTAGAATATATGGGTTACCCAAGATACACAAATCCACAATACCACTACGACCCATAGTGTCATGCATAGGTTCCTTTGCCTACAACATCTCGAAGCACCTAGCAGAGATTCTGTCTCCACTCACCGGTGTCACTGAACACTCGATTCCCAACTCAAGTGGTTTTGCATCGTTCATAGCAGAGCAAATCATTGGTCCACATGAATGCATGGTATCGTTTGACGTCGTGTCTCTCTTCACCAATGTACCGATAGAGGGCGCATGCAGTGCGGCTCTGCATCGCTTGCAATCAGACAGCAGTTTGACTACCCGCACCGCACTCTCACCAGAACAACTCACACAACTCCTCGAGTTTGTCCTTCGATCGACCTACTTTCTGTACAGGGGTTCATACTATGAACAGACTGAAGGGGCAGCCATGGGCAGTCCAGTCTCGGCCGTCGTGGCCAACTTGTACATGGAGAGTTTCGAGGAGGAAGCGTTAGAAACATGCCCACTCTCTTGCATTCCCCGGGTTTGGAAGAGATACGTAGATGATACATTCATCATAGTCTCCGGCTCACAAACAGACAACCTGCTCAAACACATGAATAGTCGCCAGCCCTCCATCCAGTTCACATCAGAGATGGAAAGTGAAGGGAAGATAGCATTTCTAGACACGCTGGGTCACAGACACGACAACCACAGGCTTTCCACCTCGGTGTACAGGAAGCCTACCCACACAGACCAGTACATAGCGTTTGACTCTCACCATCCCATATCGGTGAAGAGAGGTCTGGTCAAATGTCTATTTGACAGAGCATCACGCATTGTGACTAGTCCACAGCAGCCATGCAAAGAGCGGGCACGTGTCCGTAGTGCCTTGAGCCTAAACGGTTACCCACGACGTTTTGTACACAACACCAAGAATAGAACGTCAGACCCAAAGGATCAGAAGGTATACAAGACTTTCACAGTCTTGCCGTACATAGATGGTGTCTCCCAACAACTCAGGCGCCGCCTAGAGAGCCATGGGATCCGAACGGTCTTCAGATCAGATACCACACTACGCCAGCAACTAACACGCCCCAAGGATCCAATTCCTCAACACAGACGGGACGGCATCGTGTACAACATCCCTTGCAAAGGATGCGATATGTCCTACATCGGTGAGACTGCCCGACCGATATCCGAAAGAATCTCTGAGCATAAGAGGGATGTCAGGCTCCGCCATACTGACAGCTCAGCCGTAGCCGAACATGCTTGGGACAACCAGCATCAACCAGACTGGGACGGGGTTCAATGCCTTTCCCAAGAACGGCATTGGTACACACGAAGGGTAAAGGAAGCTATCAATATCCGCCTGAATCCCAACAATTTCAATAGAGACAACGGGATCGACTTCCCCGAGTTTTGGATGCATACGATACGCCGCCATGAATCTGCCCGAACAGCCCGCACCGACACGCCATTGATTCCGCCTAATAGGCCAGCCGAGACAGCGGCCCATGAATCTGCCCGAACATCCGGCACCGACACGCCATTGATTCCGCCAATAGGCCAGCCCGAGCTAGCGGCCCGCTGATTGGTTGAACACGCCATTGTTCCCGCCGAGCAGGCGAGCCAGCCAACCGGTCCGCTGATTGGTCGAGCGCCCGTGCGCACCGACCAATATGCCTTGTCCGTTATTGACCAATTAGGAGCGTTCTCGCTCATACGGCGTAGCGCGCTGCGCTACCCGTGGGGTATATATTCCCTTACTTGCATTACATTTGTATCACACCTGACGAAGTGTTGCAGCGGCGCACGAAACGTCGTGATCTCTTAAGATTCCTTGTTGACCACATTGCGAGACAAACGAATATCACTAGCGATATCTTTTCCGATACCATATCCGCAATGAATAACATATTCACTATAATTGTATACATACCAAATGATTGTTTGATTTATTTGTACACTCCTTTTTTTGGGTGGTTATTGGCCATTTGTTTTTCTTGTTTTTTTTCCTACTAAGTAAAGTGAAACCCCTTAATAACGAGCACCATGTGCCCATTAAATTTACCATGATATATACAGATATCTAGTTGTATGACCAAGGCTTAAAAATAATGAAATACATAGAACTTGGACCTGTCAAATTACCTCGTTATCGCCCCTTTGCAGAAAGAGATACAATTGATGTAAGTCTGAAAATGTATGCGTTTCAACCAATCAGATTTGCACATTTATCTGACTTACAATGGATTGTATATCTTTCTGCAACGGGGCCTGTATCAGGTACCTTGTTCTAACAGAACTCATTATAAAGAGGTTCCACTGTATTTATCAATTTATCCATTCACAGCCGATGACCCGCCGCGGATGCTCTTCACGATCGAGAACGGCGTGCAGCTGATCCTGCCGCCCATGCCTCAGCCGGAGGAGGAGACGAAGGAGCACTACCGCAACCTCATACACGAGCTGATCAGCACAGGCAACGAAGAGAGCCTGCTGCAGCTGTTCCAGCAGCCCGCCACACTGGGGCTGGGACTCGCCCAGCAGAGGCGTCTCAGCTGCTCGCTGGGGCTGCCACTCCAGCAGCTCCAGCAGTTGCAGCTGATCAAACAACAAGAATAGACTGCGATTGAAACGTCTCCAAGTGCATTATTTTCGTCGTTAAAAAGTTATAAAAACTAAACAATTCCCCAAATGGAATGCGTCATTGAAAACTTCAGAACAATCCTTGTCTTACTTTAAACAGAGACTCTACCAAGAATCCTATTCCTGCTGTAATAAAATGACTTTGAAACAGAGGCTAGTGGATTGAACAGAAGTTCTACACTAGTTAGCATTTCTCCAGTGACTTAAAAACGTGTTACTTCAACTTAAAACCACAGTACTTCATAGTTTAAAATATAGATCTATAATCTACTCAACTTGTAATTGTGAATGACTAAAGAGTTGAAAAGAGAGATATACTAATAGTTATATAACTTGTTTGATAAATGATATAAGGTTTTATGAAATATAGGAAACAAAGGATATAATATGGATTTGTAGGTTTATTCTAAAACTTATTTAACTACTACTGCTTTGAGCCCTTAAATACAAAAAAGAAGTCAAACTGAATAGAATAAATTCGGAGTACTTTACCTTGTGTATTTTGTGTAGAATTTTTCTTTGGTGGAAGTAATGTAACATGCTTTGTGTTTTAGCCAAAGTATAATCTCAATCCACAATCAATTGAAGCATCAAGTAAAAAAAAACATGCGATCTACTATAAACTAACAAAGAATGATTTATAAGAAGGAATCTTACTAGACAACTGTATGCTTGAACAGAATAAACTTTGATTTTTATTTCAAACTGTATTTCACTTCATGTTTTTTACGTTGGTTTCATAACACACTGACAATGACGGGTGATTTAATCATCAATTAGTAGTAATCAAGACGAGCACATCAACAGAAGCAAGCTAAAACGATAGAGAGACAGACAAGGAGAGAGAGACGGGGTGAGAGATGTGGCGGGTGGAAGATAGCAACAAGTAGGAGACATTTCACTTTGACGATACAAAATAGAAATTGAACGATTTGACAAATAGAAATTGAACAATGTGAGAAATTAAATAGAACAATGTGATTAATTTTCGTGAAAAGTAAGATAAAATCTGAAAACGTCACACTAGTCGATGCATAGGTTTCAAGAAGGTTATTTCTTCTACCACCCAGTGCAGCATGAGAGAGAGAGAACAAAAACAAAATACAGATTGAAAACACAAACACAAAGCCTTAATTATGATCATTTTGCAACTAATAACTCACATTCGTTCTAGCACACAAAAATCATGCTTTTTGGTACGTACCTATTATCATTATTATTATATTAAACTCTGAGTAAACAAAATACATAAATAGAGTTGAGAAAAATGTACAATTAACAAAATACTTCAATCTCTTGTCCAGCCTTTCTCTTAAAAAGTTTTTTTTTAATTTTTTTTTACAAGGACAGTACATACATACTTAACTACATGTAATAAAACTGGCATATAAACACTATTTTTAAAATCAGCAATGGAGCTGGGAGAGAGTCAAGAATAAACAAACGATAGACCCAAACCCTTACATTTGAAATTGTTTCATATTAACCTTTTTTGTATGGATACAAGTGGAGCCAATTCGCTGGTATTTTTTATTTCTTTCATATGTTGGCTAAATCATTGGTTACAATGAACCAAACATCTATTTCATTCCAACGTCCAACATGCCAATAATGATGTCACTAAAACATTCTGAATGTTATAGATTAAGAAGTATACCAATTTTACCTGTCATAAATATTCATTTATTTAAAGTGGAAAGACCAATTGTAAGTACTAGGTAGTAGGTAGCAACCCAATTCATCATGGTGCTATTTTGTTGCTGTTGTTGTAAATACAGTGAAACCTCATTATAACGAGTACCTCGGGTCAATTGAATGTACCTTGTTATATAATATAAGATATCTCGTTGTATCAGGGCTTAAACGCAATAAAAAATACTTGTACATAGAGCCTGGAGCTATGAAATTATCTGCTACATCGGGTACCTCGTTATAACAGAGCTCGTCATACAGAGGTTCCACTGTAGCGAAGGAGGTCTGTATGTGTGTTGAAATTAGACAAATTTGACCTTGTCAACAAAATACACATGTATGTAAATTCAGTTTGGAAATGTGCATGTAACATCTCAACTATACTGGCAACACTCACTGCACTTCCAGATACATTTTCAATAAATACATATTATGTATTCAAATATAAATATTTTACCCAAAAAACAAACCTTATGTACAGTTTAAGAAAACTCTAAAAAGTTAGAAACACCCGATTTTCTAGTCAAGCAAAGGCAACACGATGGACGGCATAAAAATACCAAATCCATTCTTTTAGTATCTTTCAATTAATAAATATTCTGCACAATTTTCTATTGTCATTCTTTGATATTTATAATCTGCAAGTAACAATAAGTATATTCTGTTTTTCATACTCTTAAAAAAGTAGGTACAATTAAAGATTTTAAATATCTAAAACAAAATATATTTAACTTCAAACAGCTTATCAGAAACCTAACTCATCTAACTTTAATAATTTATGGCAAAATGTACATAACTTTAAAAATTGAACATCTATCTATGCAAATGCAAACAAAAAAACACAAACGTGTGCATCATTGTACCTCAATCAGAATAATTTATCAAATGTTAAATATTTTTCTTTCAAAAGTGACACAAATTACAGAACTTCATACAATTACAAACTACATTTAACCTGCAGAACTCGCTTTTGTACATCATGTACACAAAAGTAGATACTGGTTTTCTTTGTGCTTTTGATGTGTAGTCAACACAGAAAAGGAGTTGATTTAATTTAATTGTACGTATATTCAAAAGGTTCACGCAGGATATGTTCAACAAAAACTACTGAACCAAACAAAAAAATGTGCCAATTAATGTCACAGAATTTCTATTGTAAGATTACCCCCAAAAACAAAAACAAAAACAATCTGATTAAAGTGCTACCTTTCAATAAAATATGACAACTTTGAAGGAATGCATATTTGATCTAAAGTACTATTGATATTAAGATACCCTGGTTGTGCAGATGAAAAACTAAAAACAAAAATTCAGAAAACTTAATATAATTTCTTATAGACTGGCAGTAAAGGGTTTTTGAGCGAACTGCATCTACTTTAATATAGGCAGTGAATACTGAATAATATTGTAAAGTAACTTCAAACAAAGAGGAAACTGGCCAGGGATATATCAAATGAATGAAAATTAGCAAAAAAGAATGGGCTTCACCAAGATTCAAACCAGAAGCTAAAATATATTTTTGTTTTTGTGCCATCATCAAATGACAGCTTTGGCTTTGGCTTAAGTGGTCATATACATCAATATTGAATATTAATCATTTCAGAATTTCTGATCAACCAAGTTGGATTTGTTTCATTGAAGGGGTTGGACTAAAAATGACAGGTCCTACACAATAATAATAGATGCAAAAGGAGAAATAATGATAAATTACAAGCTAGTTCTTTAATAGTATTCTCACAACTTCAAACCCGTTTTACGTTCGCATACATTTTGGACATCAATCGCGGAAAACAAATACGTCAACTTCAACAAATCTTGCATACAAGGAATTGGAGAACAATATTTCCATTTCTTTCATTTCAGTAAAGAGCAACAAAAACACAAAGAAATAATGTACACATTTGATGTAGAAAATTTGCATAATAATAGTGAAAACATCAGATTAAAATGAATGAAGTCAACACACACAGCATGGCTCACCATTACAAGTTTTTTTTGGAAAACTCCCTAAACTTCATACATGTGTATAATCTGAAGTCTGATTTCAAATATCATTCGGTGGAGAAACTCATACAAAAAGACTGTTAATAAAAAGATTTCACTGACAGACAGGGTCAAAAATAATATCTAATCTATGTAGGTAACCTATTCAAAATATAAAAATAATTTCAGCCAAATAACAGATGCTCTTTAAAAGCACTTACTTGTATTATGACTACTCAATTGTGCTTTATCTCCTTTAACTTGCTCTAATTATTACTAAAATTGTCAATCAGTGTAAAACATCCAAGTCAAGATTGTCAACATATAAATTTGAAGGAACATATGAACATAAAAGATAGGTTAATAAACTGAAGGATTATATATTAACTACAAATCAGAAACAAAAATGTCATATTGCCACTAAAACAAATATCTACATAGCACTCAAACACAAATGTACATAAAGTGTCCTATTTCCATCTTGAATAAATCAACATAAACTTTAATACTAATGAATTAGAATTCAACAAAAATATAGAATTAGCAATTCACAAAAAATGATGAACAAAAACAATATCAATTTTTAAAAAAATATCAGCTTAATTATACAAAAAGAGTTGTCTAATAATTAAGCTACAATATTATTGTAATTTACAAACAGGAAGAATTTTTTAGAGCATAGCTCAAAGCACATAAAAACACTTGGCAAACGTGCCACTGAAAACACAGAACACTTTTCGTTAACAATAGTAAATATAAAAAAATATCAATTTCTCAAATACTCTTTTAAATTGTGTATACTCATAAGCCAATGACATCCGACACCACAGTCACACAAACACTTGTGAAAGTTCTGAAAAATGAATCAGCAAACTTGCAAATATAAAGCATTTGAACAATTTAAGTCACCATATCATTCTTCCACCCATTGATGCATTTAAATTTCTCACATTACATCATCTTATTAGTGTCATATTTTTTTTTTCACCCCTCAAAAATCCAAACATAAGTAGAAAATCATCTAACTTGCACAAAACTATTGCAATAATTTCATACAAATGGAAATATGAAGTGAAAATTTAAGTTTCAAAAATTGAAAAAAATCAAGTAGCAAATCATGCAACGGATGGATGAAAAATAAATATGAATGTTAAATATGACTGACCATGTCCTAATGCCATACCCATACGACAGCAATAGATAAGACAAATATAAATATATTAACAATGTCAAAGTATTTCCCCTTTTATACTGAAATAGTAAGTAGCAAACCGTATCACTGCAATAGGTGCAGACAATAATTGTGACCATCAAAAGCAATTCTCCCTGCCCAAAACTCAACCAACAAGTAGAGAATCGTATGTGCCTTGCACACTGCCATAGAAAAGACAAACAAATATATCAGTAGTGTTTGGCAGTATTTTCCCTTCTAAAACTGAATTGTAAGTAGCAAGCCTTGAATCACCTCGATAGGCGAAGACAAGTACAAACTGTAAATATGAATATTGTGACCGTAAATCAATTTTTTCCCTTGAGAAAAAATATTGTCATAGCATCTCCCCTCCCGAATTCAAATTGCAAGTAGCAAATCATATTACTGTGTTCGATAATTGCAATAATATGATATTTTGCCAGTCGTATTTACATCCTCCCTCCCTCCCTCCCCCACAAAATTCATCCGTAAGTACATGTAGATAACTGTCCGTCTTCCATGTCCCATCATAATAGATAGACAAAGACACGTAGCTTGGTTTCTTTGGCATCTTGCACTGCCGACTCAACCGTCGATCTCAAAGTCTTGGACGTCAAGTCGATGTCGAAGTCGTGCTGATCAGGAGTAGATGGTGATGACCTCGCGTCCACCTCCTCTGACCATCAGCACTCGGTCCAAGCCCTCGGTCAACACCTCAAGGTATTCCATGTCTGATTGCAGGTGTGTCAAGGAAATAAATTGCCATTCACATTTTCAGGACTACATATATTGTGATATAAAAAAATACAAGTGAGAATTAGCCAAACAAATATTGGGCATCCCAGAGATTCCAACCTGAGACCTCCGGATTGCTAGACCGGTGCTCTAGCAACAATGCTTGTGATGTTTGAAATTTGTCCCTATGTTAAAAAAAAACATAGTATACTTTAAATATGTGGACGTGGTGTGGCAAGATTGGTAGAGCGCGTGCCTTCCAATCACGAGGTCCCGAGTTCGAACCCAGAGTATGCCCATCGCGTTTTTCCTTCAGCAAGAAAATGTATCCACATTTGCTGCTCTCCACCCAGGTGTATTAATGGGTACCCGGAAGGATGGAACGGAGTTCCTTAGCATTGTGTGCGCCCGCAAGGTTGCCATTGGCTGGAATGCTCCCCATGGAGTGGAAAACTTGCACTTTGTGTGCTGGATCGATTGCAGAATGTATCCACTGACCAGGGTAATAATATATAATTGTAAAGCGCTTTATAGAGATGATCATCAATCGTGATAGGCGCTATACATGTATAAATCGAGAATATTATTATTATATTGTTACTTCTTTCTATGTTGGTACCTGTTCTTATATAAGGCACTGCCTCTTTCTACTGGTACCGAACACTTTCATTTCATGTGTATTTTGTATAACTTGTGTTTGTTTTTTTCTCCATATCTAACATTTATGTATGTTCACCTATGAATTTATATTATTACATGTATGTTTTAAATGAAAGTAATAAATAAACGAACTGAACTGATATTTTAATTGGTCATTTTATCCTTTGACAAAAATCATGCTAAGAAGAAAAGCTAAGGCCTCCAACTGATTATCGCATTATAAAGTTATTCATGAAAATTCAATTTTCAGGACAAATACATACTTCCAATTTTTAGCAAGAAGAATATGAATCAAAATAACACAACAATATTGTCCAACAGTGAACATGAATGCATTCAAAATTGGCCATGCACTTTCGTTGGATCTCAGATTGTAGTAAAATAATAAATAATGTAATAAATGACATATGCAGTAAAAATAATAATAATAATGGACATTTATATAGCGCAAATTGCAAAATAGCCTCTAAGCGCTGAACAATATAATTGCATAGAGTTGAGAAAGGATACAGTTCTGTTCAGCATAAACGTGTTTAGGTGGTCCAGGCAGGTTGAGGATGACGAGATGTGCATCATGAGATCTCTCTACAATCCGTTCATTCAGACGCACAGCTGTGTGCATCCGCCGCACATTGCCAGGATTCCTGAATAATAATAATATAAATAATAATAATGACAAAAAAATAATGATGATGATAATAATAATAATAATAATAGTATTAACCCTATATGTGTCATATAGCACTGTTGCCAGTGTCAGGCATATTTATGGTGAATTACAGTGTCTAGTTGATTGATAATTTTAAAACACTTTCTTCAAAGCTTTCCCAACAGGTCATATATCATTTTGAAGCTTACGGTATACTCTTGCGTTTTCTATATTTTCTTGATAAATAGCGCCCTCATTGTTGAGTAGGGCGCCCTCTCTAGGCCATGCAATACAAATTTCAAAATTTTACCTGCACCTGACCACAGCATTTTATCATATAATGAGTAACAAAACATGATACATTTTTACATACACATTGTAGCATGTACATTTATCTTTCTGGGAAAAAAAAGTTTGTCTTCATACGATGTTTGATGGCGTTTTTATCGCCAAAATTGTGCATCGATGTCACGTACGAAATATTGCGAAAATTATGATTGTGCAGCATATTTATTCTGCCTTGGACTTTGGAGTTGGACTGTCTATAGTTAGGTTTTATACAATTTTCTGTAAGGTATTGTCATGTATTGGTTATATAATTTTGAACGTATATTATGTTCGTGCATTTTCAAATCAGTTTTATGTAGAGCGCCCTCATTGCTATAGAAGGGCGCCCTCATTTAGACACATACAATTACAACCATCTTTTCCGCCTAAAATCTGTGCTCGACAACGTCATTTTGTTATTCAAGGATTATATTGTAGGAAATGCTCATCTGTTTAGTAAAATACAAATTTGTATTCATCAATATTATGTTTATGACAATAAATTTACGACAATAGATGCTCCAGGACCAGAATAATGTATAATTCTGCCAACTATTCAGTTTACGACAACAATATGATTTCGATTTTGATGACTTTGTCTTCGCCTTCGGTAAAACTAAAAGTAAAACCTCTCCTGCTCCCGAGTCCTAGCTGCCGTCAAGAGGCTTATAATTTGTGCATATAATTTATTTTTAGTTATCTAGATCTAGAAGTTCTTTCATTCATTGTAATTTTCAAAATATGAAAACAGGAAAACCACATGCAATAGTTTTTAGGGATAAAAGGTTCAATTTTCTGGTGTACGCAAAGCACGACACCAACAAAATCTTCCACGCCCACGACTTCCACTTCGATCAATTCGAGCGAGAATAATAATTGTGAATGATCTGTTCTAGTTAGCAGATAAAAAATAATTATCACTAATCACACTCTCAGTCAGTTATTTGCTGTTTTTTTCCTAGTGATATCATGGGGAAATTACTGAGCAAAACACAAAATGATAACAATAATGTTGGCAAAACTTCCAGCTTCGATCAACACTCAACGGGAATCCCCGACATCGAGCGCCTGGCCGGTCGGCCTGGCGTCAACATAGCGTACTGCCTAGCGCCCTAGCGGCCTAGCTAGAAGTACGAGAATCCCACGAAAATATCGTATTATTCATACAATTTTATTTCTGTGTCCGTGTCTGTTTGGTGTTGACGTTGTATATCAATGTAGTAATCATCAGTTACCAAAAATATCTCGATAAATGCCGATTCTAGGTTGATAAATGGCTCCTCGTCCTCCGTTGAAACACTCATTCTTGGTTCCGAGAACTTCAAAAGTTAGCTCTAAATCACTGTAAATCATGTACTGAAAATACTGCATAACAATAGCGACCACTGTGACACATGCGAATAGCGCATCGCACGTAGCGCGCACACTACTTATATACACGTACTCATCACTCGTACACACACGTATTGATAAACCCACTTCCGGGCTGATTCACGTAACAAAAAACAGATAAAAAAAAAACCCAAACAAGGGTAAAAAGAAACAATCATTGTGATTGGACAAAACAAATTGAGACTTTATCTTTTATATCATCCATTGCCATACGTCTCGACCAATCACAGTTGAGCTTACAGCTCATGACCTGAATCAGTAAGCATGTAAGAGCTTGTCAAAGTGCGGGCCGATTATATCGGCCCGAACGTTTTGGTGGCGGAACCTGGGCCGATTAAATCGGCCCGTGACACTGGGAGGGTTAATAACAATAATAATAATAATAATGATGCTGGTAATGCTATTAATAATACCAATGTTAATAGTAGTAGTAATAATAATACTAATAATCATAATACTTACTTACTTTCTTTCTTTCTTTCTTTCTTTCTTTCTTTCTTTCTTTCTTTCTTTCTTTCTTTCTTTCTTTCTTTCTTTCTTTCTTTCTTTCTTTCTTTCTTTCTTTCTTTCTTTCTTTCTTTCTTTCTTTCTTTCTTTCTTTCTTTCTTTCTTTCTTTCTTTCTTTCTTTCTTTCTGCCTGTCGGCCTATCCATCTAGGAAGTACAATGGCACTATACTGCAAAATAATCATTCAGTGCTCAACTGATATTTTATCTATCTATCCATCCATCCATCCATCTATCTATCTATCTATCTGTTTGTCTATCTATATATCTATCTACTTACGGTTCCAGGTGCATGTTCTTGAACTCTCTCTGCTTTTTGCGGCCATGTCCATCAGCGGTGGGGCCGTGTCCATCAGCGGTCCCTCCATTCTCCTTGGGCGGCTCCTTGGGCTCCTCGGGCTTCTCCTCCAAGTTGACCAGGATGCTCTGCGGGGGTCGTCGTCTCCTCCATCTCATCCCCATCCTGCTCGTCCTCATCGATGTCCGCATCGTCCCGGATGACCTCGATGTCGAACGGCGACTCAGTCGTGTGGACATCAAACTTCACCACTTTCTCGCTGGATTTCTTCTTTAGCATTGGTGAGGCGGCCGAGCTTGCGTGGTGGTGGTCGATGATAGCTTGGGCCTATAGGTCATCAGAAAGTAGTACAAATTTAAAGAGATGAAATGGGTAAGGGTTCATCCAGATTTAATTTTCTTGCTCTACAAGTGCCATGGGAATCTGCTAGAAAGCGTCACCATGATATATCTTCCATGAGCTTGTATGAGCACCAGCGCACAGCACACATACTCCTGTAGTAATCTTCAAGATTAAAGGACACAGGTCTACCACGAAGAAGAAGACATATAAACAGGGCGAGGGTCACGGAATATACTTAACAACAGTGCAATATCTGAGAGACTTGTAGTCATGGACGTCATCTAAAATGCCTCCACTTTTTAACTTTACTTGAAATTCTTCTCTTCAATAACTCATAATGTAATACCAGAGATGCTAACATTCACATTCAGGTTTCAGGAAGGATTCATTCAAAAATCAGGGAGGTTTCTTTCTATTGCATACAGCATAATGGTAATAATCATTTAAAAAATCTCAAAGGCATTGACATTTGTGTACCTTCGACGTATTAAAAACAAACAAATTTTAGGAAGCCTCCCTGACAATCAGGAAAGGTTGGCATCTCTTTAATACATTTATTTTGTTTTGTAAGATAGAATCCAAATAGCTCTTTAATATGTTCTTTTCTGTTTCATTTATACTATATGATCCATGCTTAGAAAATATTGAGTGTAATATAAATATCATCATATCTTGACCAACCTCAAATCTGCTCTCTTTCTTGGACAGTTTCATCTGCTTCAGCATTTCGGTTCTCTGCTCCATCCGCAGTGTGCGTTCGTAGGTGTAGGCGGAGATGTCACAGTCAAACTGTACACAAAGAGATTAATAATAGAGACAATGTGTTACGTATATCAATTTCCAATGACCGTATTCATTCATTTCCAAAATGATGAACATTTGGAAACTATCGGAAATAATATCGCTAATGATATTCGTTTGTCTCGCAATGTCAAACTAGGAATCTAAACGATCATGACGTTTCGTATGCTACTGCAATACTTTGTCAAACTATTTTCTATAATTGAATATAATTGAATAATAATTTGATGTAATGTGACCTTACACCACAAAACAACCAATAAGTCAGGAAAAATTATTGTGCTGATTTTCACATGACATTAAAGTAGAAGTCATTACCTTTAAAATGGTATAGAATTTGTCATATTCGGACAAAGCAAACCATCTCTCCAGCTGGAGAGGGATGACCGCCTCAAACCATCTCTCCAGCTGGAGAGGGATGACCGCCTCATGCGTTAGATTACGCAGGGGCTACTAAGTTTAAGTAAGTAAGTAAGTCAACTCACCAGTTCAACGACTTCTATTTCAGCCTCAATACGCAGGTGGTAGAGGAAGGTCTTCAGGTCCTTCTTGTCCTTCTTTATCTGCACACTGTTGTCTTCCATTTCTGAAGAAAAAAAAAGAATTAGAACACATTACACTCTTTGCAAATAACAAAATGCTTTAAGTTAGGTTGCCAAACTGTGCATGTTTTTTCTTATTTCCTGTTGTATTTCAAGAGCATTTGTTGTTATTCTCTTGCCTTGCTCAATGAATTTGCATTCTAACACTTCTAGTCAAATGTTGGCTAATAATGATAACTTGTTTATTATGTTGTTCTAATTTCACTTGTTCCTTCAATTTGATATGATATTTTAAATTCCAATGAGTGAAGCTACAGAGAACTGATGTTCTTACAATTGTATAAAGTAATGTATGTATGTCTACAATAATGGATAACATACGTGCAACGGTGAAGACCCTCATCCGGCAGTTCCTCCAGACCTTGTGTTGACGGAGAAGGAATGGCAGGAGCATGAGCATGCCTCCATCATCTTTGTAGGACAGGGAAGTCAAGGAAATACTTCTCTTATATTTCTTGTAGCAAATCATTATAATAATTAGTATTACAAGTGTTACGACGGACAGTCAACCTGTTTGAAACGCCGAGCCCCTCCTACCACCCACCCTCTCCTTACAATAACTATAACGGCGCTGTAGCTCTTATTAAGAGCTACAAGCTCAAGAAAGAATACCAACAGTCCTTTCCAGGACCACCAAAGTCCTTTTTAGGACTACCCAAGAAAGAATACCAACAGTCCTCCTCAGGACTCTCCAATCCTCACTTCTTACATGGTGCAACCGCAAACCAAACGTTTTAAGTTTGTTATTATTACTGTTACTATCATTTCATGTACAAGGCATCCATAATGGCTTCCCGAGGTCGGCAGGAAAGAACTACGGGTTTCCTGCTCTGCCAGGCAGGGGTGTTTTTCTACTTACAATGTAATGTAACATTTGTTTCATAATTTGTTTTTACTTTGTACAATATTTGTATCGTCTACTTGTAATTTTGAATTAAATGTCGAGAATTTTTAAATTTTGTATTTGATGTGCAGGAATGATAGCAGTGTGCATCCGTTGACCGGGGTAGTAATAACAATAGTGTAAAGCACTCTGTCCCTCACGGGAATAGCGCTATATAAATAACGGTTATTATCATTTCACAACATTGGTATGCAAAGGATACGGACAATCCACCAGACGTCGATGCAGCCAGCGTCCAGCTTCTCGTTGTTGGCAGGGAACTGCGAGCAGTTCTTCACCACTAGTAAGGCATTGTGGCTGGCGGACACCACACGCACAGTATCTGTGGTAATACAAAAATAACGGGGGCAAACATGTTTAATAATAATAATAATAATATTGAATATTTATATTGCGCAATATCCACCTAATAAGGTGCTCAAAGTGCATTGGAAAAAATAATTTATAATAATGAAACAAACAAGAATGTTTGTTAATGTTCTAGTAAGGCATTGTGGCTGGCGGACACCACACGCACAGTATCTGTGGTAAAAGATAACAAAACAAATGAGACAAATATTCTTGTCAATGTTCTGTAGATAGAAATCTTTATTTTGCATTACAGGATGCATTAACACGTTTCAGGGGTTTGCATTTGTAATCACAGTACATTATGTATTGCCTTGTTATTTTTCTTCATTAAGTGCTTGCCTATATTTATGAAAATTAAATATGTTCATGTTTCTACAGTTTGAATTCAAAAAGAATGTATAACATGTACAAGAACATGGGCATATATTTATATTTCAAAATTGGCAACAACTACGTAAAATTCTATTAGAAGCAACCTTTACTAAATGATCCTAACCCAATATCGATACAACAAAAAGGCCCTAAACCCTAACTACACTTGTCAGAGCAGCAAATGCCCAGTTACAAAGGGGAACAGATTGACACTGAATTGGGAGGGGGGGGGGGGGGGGGGGGTGGGAGGGGGCTATTTTTAGCAGTATCTCACCAAGGAAGACTTTCCATGACTTCTCATCCGGGTTGTGTCTCCATCCATAGGGCCAGCCCATAACCACAGTGTTGTGCCTCAAACCTCCTAGACCGCACATTTGCACACTGTAGAAAAAACATAGAAAATCAGTTTGTTTCATCATTGATTATTTATACATTAGCACAGAGATAAATGTGGGTAATTTTTCACAATAAATTCAGTACCTCAAGTTGGTTCAATAATCTTTGTAATCTGGTTTATAATTAACAACCATGAGAGGACCGATCTTGTCTAGCACTTGTGCTAACTTTCGGTTCTCTTTTAGCAACAACTTAATTTTTGATCTATAAAATGTTTGTTAGGTAGATAAACGTCTGATATTGTTATTTTTGCTTTCATATGAACATGTTTTATAGTATGTAAGCATTAATTAAGTAAACCAATCTATTGTAGTATTTAATTGTTTTGTTATAAAATACTTACAGTAATTATTTCTGATAATTTTGTCTTACATGTATTTGATGATGTATTTTTTGTTGTTTTTAATAAAACTTCAAACTTCAAATGTATTAGTTTTTATTTGCCACTCGGGTCAGACTCGTGATACAAAACACATATTCAGCATTTATAGACACAAAATAATTTAAAGCAGACAATAATTTCCTCAGAGTATATGCATGTAGCAATTTTGGTGCCACTGACAAGATATTCCATTAACTAGCTACTATTGCATGTACAATTAGGCCTAAAACTAGTGACACTGAGTCAGGCTGCACAGCTCCAGTGACTAAACAAAAATCCACAAATGTCCCACCCCCCACCCCCTCAAATCCTTCTTTAGGTAGAGTGACACTTGCCCGCATTGTAAAGCATTGTTAAGCATGGTTTGCGCACTGTATGTGCCACATGCTGGAAGTCCTCATGGCAGCTTGCGGGAGGATGTGTATAATGCGCGAAAAGCATGGCAGAATATTCAAAATGTTCACAATTTGTGCACGACTAGTTCACGACTAAGATTCTCGTAACCTTTTGTGAACAATTCATGAACTGTTCGCAACCTAGCCGTGACAGTGCCTGCCAGTGCATGTCATCGGGTGTCCAATGGCATTGTGGCACACGCATGTTCACGACTAGTTCACGACTTGCGTTGTTCATAATTTGCGCTTAGGCTTTGTATACTACTTCCCTCACAGTTTTCTCATGCCATGCGCGTAATCTACGCATGTGGAACACGTGATTAAGAAACGTGGTCATGATTCATCTGGAGATCAGATGGAACGGACGAACATGGTTTATGTTTTTTATGTTTTTTACATGACTTGTATTTATTGTATTCATGACATAATGTAAAATTGAAAGATAAAATGTGCAAGATAAAATATATATAAAACATGATCCCTGTCATTGTAATATGGATGTCTAGTACCTTCGGTCTCTAAAAATATAATGAGTTATATATATATATGTATGTATAACCGGTGTCTTGTATTTTCGCTAATTTGTTTTTGCAAGATTTCTATAGGCTAGGAATTCAGAAAATGTTTGAATGTTGTGTTGCCAGTATGTCTTTAATTCAATGTGTAACATTTTGAATTTTTTAGACGACCATTGCAAGAAACTCTACGAAAATATGCGCCACCCGATAAGGAAAGATAAGTAAGAAGGAGACCAGAAGTGGGTCCAGACGAACATACAGAACTGCTAGAGAGGAGGAGATGGTGACCACATGGCAATTCTTGAAAAAGCACATGGTACGCGGGGAGACCAATTCAAGTGACTTGGTAGGTTACCCTGGGTAAACCCTGGGTCAAAATAAATTGTGTTAAAAAACTTGTAATTTTGTGTGTGCAAATATTACACATTGTACATTATTTCTCTGTCACAGGTCTGAAAAATGAGACCATTAGGAGTGGCGATCAGCATTTTTCCATGAAAAAGAGGAGCGGTTTTCGACCTTTTTTGATGAGACCCTTAGGAGCGGCTAGATCGGCTTGATCGCGTCAAACTTGTTCTCTCATTAAGGTGGTTTGTTTCTTGAGATGAGGAGTCAGCTTTTCAACCATCTCTTCAAACAGATCAGGCGTAATTCTCAAAAAGTTCTTGTAGCTTTTTTAGATGTCCATACACATGACGTTTTGACAACCAGTCTCTCACCCACACTGTCCTTGCTTTCCTGTTCCTGCCCCTCACTTCTTTTCGGTGAAAAAAATACACGGGGGCTCAGGGCGAATTTGCCCCCCAAACGCCAAAAAGAGCCCCGAAAAATAAATTTTATAGTGTTATTTTCATGCAGGCAAACTGGAAAAGTAGCCCCCGAAAAATGAATATTATTTTTTCCCCTGCTTCCTTCTGCTCCTTTTCAAGATGCTCGAGACCAGTAAGCCCTGCAGCCACCATATATACAAACACCACCTTTGCTCTGATGCAGATTCTTGAGAGTTCAACATCTTGAATGTGCCCAACTATCAACGATTGCTGAACTGTGACCGGTCAAGGGTGAACCAGTTGAAACAAGTATCGTGATAAAAATGAACACAACGACGATGCGCAAACATTTCTTAAGGTTGGCTTAAAGTCTTAAACATGGCGAGACAATGCATGAAAAGTGCTTAATTTTGGCGTAAACATGACGAGACGATGCGTGTCCTGACCGTTTCGCATTGCGTGAACTATTCGTAAACATAACCGCGCGCATTGGCCCGTCGTCATGTGGGGCAGTGCGGAAGCAAAATGCGGGCAAGAGTCACACTACCTTATCCCCGTTATGGTAGGCTAAACAATTGCACCCTTCCACTCAATATCCAAGGTTAAAAATATATGATAAGACTGATACCATGAAGCGATTCCCTCGGTTGTGTTGTTGGCGACCAGCACGGAAGTGAAACCTTTGACCTTTTCCTCATCCATCATCTTTCTCAGTTCCTGAACACAAAATGAAATAAAGACAACATAAATATTTTAAATCTAGATACCTCTCTTACTCATTGCACCAGAAATTAACAGAGTCAAACGTAGCATGATATTATAATGAAGATTTTGATTCATCCAGAAGAATGTTCATGAAGTTGATATTGTTTATATTGAAGCATGATATTGTGATTGGTGCAAGTTTTATATATTATTTATTTCGTCTTTCTTTATTTCACTGTGGCAATTTTATTTTAACATAACTGTCATTGATTTACATACACATCAAATATTTTAGTATTTTGTTCATTCTCATGGTCTCCCAACATAACACACAGAAAGGTTGATATCTGTCAAAGAGTATATTCACTACCCAAAAGTATTAACTGGATTGAGCAAATGCTTAAAAAGGAGTGCAGTATTTGTTGATGTCTCCAGCCAATCATAAATTGTGTCTACCATAAATCACAATCAAACGATTACTATTTTGTTGTCCCATCGCTTACTGGAAACTATGGTACCATATATTATTTCTAATCACTTTATGGGTAGGAATAATAATATATAAAGAGAGAGTAGGGAGTGTTAAAGTTAGTTACTATTTAGTGGAATGATATCAACGCTATAACACTAAGAATGGATTGTAACTGTATGGAGAAACATGAATGCATGCATATTAGGAATATATATTGTTCAAGTCAAAGGGATCTCCTCAGACTGGGTGATCGATATACCATATTGTGGTCAAATAAGCATATATAGTTTTGTTTGTGGTAATAATAAATTGTCTGCGGTGGGTGTAAGAACAGTTTTGGATGCATGCATAACTTGAATAAATCTTGTTATTTAGTCATGGGGTATCTCTGCAGACAGGATGATCGATATACTATATTGTGGTGGAACAAGCAATCGTGGTTGCGTTTGTGGCGATAATAGATTTTCTGCGGTGGGTGTTAGAACAGAAATGGTGGATTTGGGTGCAGACATGATGATGGTGATGGTTGTGGAATACATGAATGGAATATACATATCAATTACAACATCAAATACATGAGTCAGAATCACAATCATTACTGATGTTGATGACAATTTGAGTAAAAATGTGATATGATTTCAAAACATATAGTACTGCCAGAGATTGACTCCTCCACCTGCACACTACAATGCAATATGCAATATGGATAATATAGTTGTAATAAAAATATTATACATAATATATAAATTTGCAGAAATTCTGTTTGTTCAGGAGGGTGGATACCCTTGTCCATTTCAGGCTGCACTGTACATTCCAATTAAGTTATGTATGACATAAAGGTTTTTAAGGACAACTGCAACCACTAATTCCACTAAATAAAACAAAGTTAATTATTGAGTGGTAACTCTCTTTCAGACTAAAAGCATGCATCAATTATTAGGGTGAAATGGTTAAAAGATTGAAACCCAAAATCACTTCAGACATCACGGCTTAATGTGAAATACAGCTTCGTCTAGAGTTGCATACGCTTGAATTATATTTTGAATACTTTGGTCGCCGGGGTGACTTTCGCCACTTATTGAGATGAATGTATTTTCATCAAGCCTCACTTTTTTAGAACAATTTCTTATTGTTTCAAATAAATTCTTATAGGGTAATGTATAGAATCAGAAATTAGTTCTAAAGAATGAGAGCAAAAATATATCCCTCTCAAAAAGTGGCCAAAGTCACCCCAGCGGCCAAAGTCCAGGGGTTTACGGTAGAGGTTTCAAATTTCTGCAGAAACATGAATCTGCTTTCAATGCTGAACTGAAGACCTATTTGTGACATAATTTGTGACATAAAATACCAATAAACTGCAAATCACAAGCAAATCGTTAGAACAAAACAATGTTAGTTGAAATTTTAATTAGTAAACGGCTCCCAACAACGAACATACACCACCACCATAAGCAAGGAAGCACTGTTACAGTGCTATTGAAAAAATAATGTTTTGTGCAGTGCATGAACAAATATTTTTGTAAAGACAATTTGATACACAAACTGTAGCCGGAAAGTATGACATGCACTGATAGTTACACTTTCTTTATATGTTTATGAAGTATATTTTGTACATTGAATGGTGGTGAAAGCGTATGGAACACAAACAGATAGATAATTTCTGACTATAGGATACTACTATATATGCCCACTAAGCCAATTAATACATTTGGTCATTTTGGTGTTAGTTATCAGTATTACAAACTAATGAAATTCTAAAGGTTTTGTCTGTTTAACATGCTCTAATTCTTTTAGACGACAACAGTTCTAAGAACATGCAAGTGTCAAACAGATTCTGATGTTCATTATTCAAAGAGGGTTAACTCTAATAAATTTACCAAAATAAACAAAACCCTAAACAATTTAATCCACCCTTTGCCAATTTATCAATTTCATTCATAAACCACGAATCAGCTTTAATCATTTTAACAGATATCTTTAACCCCACTATCAATATACTTTGACACTGCATGACTATTTTTTTCAACTAGATCATATGTAATACTAAGAACTCACACCATTTAGCAAGTCCAAAAGGACCTTAGGATGGTTGTACATTATTTGTAACAAGTATGAGGGACCACAACTCCAACAAAACACATAAGTTGAAACTTTGAATAGTATGTTATCCGAGGTACATGTATAAAGGTAACTGATTTTTAAAAAAAAGGAACTTTTTGCAAATTTAGAATTAAGATCTCACCTCCCTGGCTGCTTCAGTTTCTGCAAAACCAACCTGATTGTTTTGCCAAATGGTTGGTTTTTTTGGAATCAAACGCATATTTTGAAAACATTAAAGATTTTGTCATTTTGTTTTTCTTCTTCAAAATGACAATGGTTGACAAGTTTTATGCATGGAACAATCAGAGGAAAAAAACATTTATTTTGATTTGTTGGCATTGAAAATACATATTTCATAAACAATGGATAACTAGTATCTATCTAATGATAATCTTGTTTATACATAATTACTATTATGTAATACCTACAGTGTAGGATGAAGAAAAAAACACAATATTCATATACATGTATGTATGTATGTAGTACCATAAGAATATTTTTCAACAAAGGGAACACACATTGTGTTAATATTTAAGAAAATAAAATCAGAAGTAAAATATCTACATTTACTTGTAACTTAAAAAACAAAACAATGTAATGAAGTGACACATTCAATCATCTAATCAGTGGATTTTCTAAGAGTTAAAAGAGTGCTAGAAAGTATTACAATCAAGCATGAAAGAAAGGGGGTAATGCAATTTTATGGCAATTTAAAGGCATATATGCGTGGTTTATTAGACGCGTGGATCCATCTTGCGCACTTTTACGCACGTTACGTAATCCCCATTGGCTCAGTTATAGGTAGCGATCGCAAACTGTCCCCACTTCCGAATACCCGAGTAAAAAATGCATAAAAAATAGTCGCGTTCGGAATGTTTGTACTAGTCGAATGGAGATCCATCAGAGATGTTTACGAGCGAAAATATCACGTAACACGCTTAACCGCAAATACTTCAAAGCGCCGCTGTTTGATGTCTTAGGTGACAGCATGAGAAATTCTTGCTGCATGCAATTTCATAAGAAGGCCCGTGTTCAGATATTTCGAAGCACCGCTCTTCGATCGATCCAATACATATCGTGAGTTTACCTCAAGAGATTATGGTAGAGTCGAGTTGGAATTTGCTGACTACCCTTTATAACCCACGCATATATGCCTTTAAGGTCAAAAATGGATTTGCAGCATTTAAAAAATAGTCAGCATGGGTATGGGTATAGAATAAAATTTAATTCATAGCATTAGCAAGACTGCTTAACCATGATAGCATTATTTTATGGATTTCTTATTTCCCCTTTTTTTGCTGCCTTGGTGTTAATAGAACAGTGTGTTTGATTAAGGGCATTCCGAGAGAATGAAGGATACATTGTTAGTGAAATTAATCACCGATGGGGAAGTCATGTTTCATGCACAAATTAATGCATCCATTTAAAAATAAATCAATCAAATTAGTATGCACTGTTTTTAATGCATAATATACTTCATGGCTTAAATTTTGTTTCATACTTTAACAATGATTGTAAAAAAGTAAATTACAAAATTGTTATGCAAAATTATAAACAACTGACCCTTTGTAGATTTCTAAGAAATCTGTCTTTTGTCACAAAGACAAGAGTTCCTGAATCCCCTTTTCCAGATTAAGATAATACAGTTATGCTTGTATTGCTATCTAATGATGATGATTGTTGATTTTGACTGATGAACGGTGAATACTATTTAAACAAATGTTCATGAGTGATGGAACTATCTCACTCATATGTAGCTCTTACAAAAATTGGTAACTTCAACTAAATTATAAGTGGTATAAACTAAACCTATAATGTAACCCAGAAATGCAAATGAAGGTAACCGATAATTATTTAGAGAACTTTAATAGTATACTATTTGTTTTCTTTATGGGAATTACATTATCTATCAGGTATGGGTTTAAGAATAATTCATACCTGTGCTGCAGCTTGCGACTCTCCGTACTTGACCATGTAGTTGCCTTCCAGCACGGACGCTACTAGTGTTAGACCCTTTCCTGTGTTTGATAACATAATTAACAACAACATTGTAATTGTAATGGTCGATTGGGATTCATTATATTTAAAAGTTATCTGTTTTGTTTGATAGAATTCTAATAAATATCCTAAAATATCAAGGAATTTGTAACAAATATTCAAAAGGACACATGGGGGGGGGGGGGGGGGGGTGATGCACAAACAATTGCAATTAATCACAAGTCAGAACATGTGCCTAAATGTGCAAATCTGATTGGCTCAAATGGCATATTTTCTGAATCACAACTCTTTATGCAATACCCCTCTGGACTTTTCCTGTATTAGGGTGTATTTGATGAGAAATACCACTGGGGCTCATGTAACCATGTATGCTGATGATACAACACTTTATTATAGTAGTTCATCTGGAATTGATATTCAAAATAGATTACAAGAAGATATGAATAATGTTAAATTATGGCTCTATGCTAATAAATTGACATTAAATGTTGATAAAACTAAATTAATATTTATAGGTACTCCGCAAAGTTTAATTGATACGGGAAATGTGCAAATAAAATTTAAAGGAACAATTATTGAACAATGTAAAAGTATTAAATGTCTCGGAGTAATTATTGATGAACATTTAAATTGGTCAGAACATGTTGATTATGTATGTAAAAAGGTATTTTTTAGTTTAAGTATGTTAAGGAGAATAAAGCCTTATGTTCCAAAAGATACTATGAAATTATTATATTTATGTTTGATTCAATCTCAAATTGATTATTGTTGCGAGATATGGGGGGTTCATTCTATTCATCAAACAGAACGTATTATTAAATTACAAAAAAGAGCCGCAAGGATGATTTTATGCTGTAATTTTCATACCCCGTCCAAGGACATGTTTAATCAGTTAAAATGGCTACCATTTAATGATCGTGTGACATATTTTAAATGTGTATTTATGTACAAATGTATTCATCGTCTTTCCTCTAATTTTTATTATGATTCGTTTGTTTTTGTTTCTGATACTCATTCATTTAATACTAGACACGCGGCAAATTTGAATTTGATTATTCCAAGGGCTCGCACAGAACAATATAAACATTCTTTATTTTATTCTTCTATATTCCTTTGGAATAATTTACCCATTGAAATTAAAACTTCAAATTCCTTGAATATTTTTAAACAGAAAATGAAACAATATTTATTCAAAAACCTTGCCATATAGTCTAAAATTGTAATGAGTGATATCTTACTATTAAGTATTGTTCAGTATTTTTAAGTGATGAAATAATTATGTGAGCAACATTTATGTTGTTTTTTATATTATGAATAAACCTTATTAGACTTTTTTTTTCCTTCAAAATGTGTGTATATGAATTGCAGTATCTTGATATTTTTATTCTTTTAATGCAAACATTTATATATTTATGTACAATCGTAAAATTTATTTCAAATGTTTTTGTAACGATGTTTAAAAGTCATGTTTTTATAACAACAATGTTTGTATACTGTATCCCAGGGCCCCATGGGAGACCAACTTATTGTTGAATGGGCCACCCTGGTAAAATATATTGAAATAAATAAATAAATAAATACAATTGCAGGGTTATCTGGTAGACATATTTTAACCAGAACGTCAATGACGTAGCGCTCATCCGGCATCTCGCAACATCAAATATCGCAAATTTCATGTGGTACACTTTTCAACTGGTCAAAAACTGCCCTGGAAGGGACATAAATTTTTTAAATTTTTTTAATTAGAGCAAAAAAAATATAAATTTGACGCCCCAGAAGGGACATGGGGAAAAAAAAAAATAATAAATAAATAAAAATAATAATAAATAAATAAAAAAATGTAAACAAAATAACCAAAATTTTTTTTTTTTTTTTATAAAATAAAAATAAATAAAAATAAATAAATAAATAAAAAATAAAAAATAAATAAATAAATAAATAAAAAATTACCATAATTAATTAATGGAGAAAAATTTCAAAATTCTGTGTAGAAGTTTAGTGTACCAAAGTTAGCTCTACCAGATAAAGCAAACCAAATCAAAATCGGTCGAGAAATGAAGGAGAAGAAGCATTTTTTGTGATTTTTGGAATAAATTTGCATAAATTACCATAATTAATTAATGGAGAAAAATTTCAAAATTCTGTGTAGAAGTTTAGTGTACCAAAGTTAGCTCTACCAGATAAAGCAAACCAAATCAAAATCGGTCGAGAAATGAAGGAGAAGAAGCATTTTTTGTGATATTTGGAATAAATTTGCATAAATTACCATAATTAATTAATGGAAAAAAATTTCAAAATTCTGTGTAGAAGTTTAGTGTACCAAAGTTAGCTCTACCAGATAAAGCAAACCAAATCAAAATCGGTCGAGAAATGAAGGAGAAGAAGCATTTTTTGTGATTTTTTGAATAAATTTGCATAAATTACCATAATTAATTAATGGAGAAAAATTTCAACATTCTGTGTAGAAGTTTAGTGTACCAAAGTTAGCTCTACCAGATAAAGCAAACCAAATCAAAATCGGTCGAGAAATGAAGGAGTAGAAGCATTTTTTGTGATTTTTGGAATAAATTTGCATAAATTACCATAATTAATTAATGGAGAAAAATTTCAAAATTCTGTGTAGAAGTTTTAAATCCCCCTCCTAGCCCTATCTTATGAAACAATCAGAATCAAAATCGGTTGAAAAATAACGAAGAAGAAGCATTTTGAAAACTGTGGACGGACGGACGGACGGACGGAAGGACGGACGGACGGACGGAAGGACGGACGGAAGGACGGACGGACGGACGGAAGGACGGACGGACGACGGACGCAACGGCATGGCATAAGCTCATCGGGCCCTTCGGGCCGGATGAGCTAACAAAATGACCAATGACCCAAGCAATTTGTAACAAATATTTTAAATGACACAAGGACCCTTTTCTGAAATAAAATGTCATTGTTTACTAATTAATACAATCTGGATTCATCATATTTTAAGTTAAATCTTGAGTTATGGTAGATAGATTGCAACTAAATGTCATGAAATATTGTGAAATTGGTGCCAAATATTCAAAATGACAAATGTAAAAAAAATTGCATGAAATTGTTGAAATCAAATACATATGATAACAAAATGCCTAGTCCCAAAACAGTCATATCCACTACAAAGATATTTGACTTACTAGTACTGAATCCTGCCACTTAACATAACGTAACTGAAAAGGGTAGTAAAAATAGAGAACAGAGGTCTCAAAAACATTGATTATTTCCGCAATTAGTGATACCAAATAGAAAATATACAACTATTAAAAGTATGATTAAAGAGTTTATATTAAAAGTATGATTAAAGAGTTTATATTTCCATTAACGAGGATAGACAAATAATTTAAAACCTTCGATGAAGACTTACCAGCCTTGAGCTGACTGGCGAAGGTCAACAGTCTGCGATGCTTGGGAACAAGATCAGGTGTCAGTTTACACAGCACTAGAATCTGGGGTCTAGATGTAGCAAAAAAACAACATAGAATGAATGTTTTCAGCGAAATTCTGATTTGAAAATCACACACTTCAATATCATCTTAAAGAAATCATCAAGAAGAATGCTTGGGAACAAGATCAGGTGTCAGTTTACACAGCACTAGAATCTGGGGCCTAGATGTAGCAAGCAAGAACAAATATATAATATATATGTATCATAATTAAACAGAAACCCAGGTCCACTGTCAAAGATTAAATGACACTCTGGCTCAGAAACTTGCACATTAATACAATTTTAAAATAAAATATCATCAAGAAGAACAAGATCAGGTGTCAGTTTACACAGGACTACAATCTGAGGCCTAAACATAGCAAACAAGAACACAGAATTTATTTATTAAACATAAGTCTGGCTCAGAAACCTACACATGAATAACATTTTAAAGAAATCGTCAAGGAGATTGATGGGAACAAGACCATGTGTCAGCTTACACAGGACTAGAATATGTGACCTAATAAAAATAATAATAATAATGCATTTATATAGCGGAACGGACGAGAAACGGACGAGAAACGGACGAGAAACGGATACAAATGGAGACGAACGGGGGATCGGTTTACGCTATCCGGTGATATGTGACCGGGGCTTCAGATACTTACCGCCAGTTCTTGGTATGAGGTGGTCCCTGTTCCAGTTTGAGCAGACTGAAGCGAGCAGCAGTCAGAGACAACCCCCTCAGGCCGTCTCCCCATTCCTTCTCCGCTCTGTTAAGGTGAGAATATATTTTATTCCAGTTATGACACATAGATATGTGATAACATGGATATGTGATTTTATTCCAGTTATGTTATATTGCTATGTGAAATCAAATCCCTCAAAGATAATGAACGGAACATTGAAATGTGCAGTCAAAGACAACCCCCTCAGGTTGTCACCACATTCCTTCTCGGCTCTGCAAGGTGAGAACAATTTTTACCCCAGTTATGACACATGGATATGAGATTTTATTCCAGTTATGTTACATTGTTATGAGATATCACATCCCTCAAAGATTACGAAACATATGAGTGGTAAAGGATCAAACTCCAGTACATTGAAATGTGCAGCAAAGGACAATCCCCTCAGGCCTTCGCCCCATTCCTTCTCCGCTCTGCAAGGTGAGAACATATAATCCCAGTTAAAATACATTGATATGTGATATCATCAAATCCTTCCAAGGATTATGAAATGGTAATATGTACAGGAAATATGAATGGTAGAGGATCAAACTGGAATACACTGTAACATGCTGCTGGCAATGGCAACCCTCCATGGACATTAGCCCATTCCTTCTCAGCTCTGCAAGGAAAGAACATTTCTATCCCAGTTATGACACATGGATATGTGATTTTATTCCAGGGGGTGTTTCACAAAGATACTAAGTTGAACTTAAAATTATGGTAGGCCGTTTGTAGCCCTGGAATAAAACATATTAAAAGTGCAAAAATGAAAGTACTTGAGACTTCCAATGCCAATTTGATACAGAATGAATTAAAAATAAATCTCTCGTAGTCAAATATATGACTATAGATGTGCGCTTTCACCTGAACTGAACACTAACCATTGGTATCAAATATAACGAAACAAATCATGCTTGAGTATAATTATCAAAGCTACATTATTTTGAACCATATCTCAATATGGTTTGATCACTCACCCTTGGTATTCGATGTACTTGTAGATGAAACCCGCGATGGCAAAGGCGATGAGAGCGTAGTACCAGCTGGAGATGAACATGAGTGCGATGCACAGGGATAGCCCCAGGAAGGACAGTGACCAGTGGTAGAATTGGAAGCGGGGGCGCCAGTTGGGAGTCCTGAGCAGGGTCTGCAGGGCGCACGCCAGATTCACAAATGCGTAGCACATCAGGAAGAACCTACAATGGGGAGAAGGAATGCAAATTTTTGTTTGTATGATGTTGAAATGAAATTAATTGAGCAATTGATTTGGGAAAGAAACTCTCCATGTGATCTTATATGATGGTTGTAGAACAATAAGAACAATATTTAGTACGTAAAAAAATTATACTTTTTTATAATCAAACGGACTTGCATGACGATGATGGGGGCCACCATGTCGAGACTGGCAAATGAGAATTCCAATTTCGACGGTACCATCATAGTGATCTTATATGATGGTTGTAGAACAATAAAAACAATATTTAGTACGTAAAAAAGTATACTTTTTATCATCAAACGGACTCACATGGTGATGATGGGGGCCACCATGTCAAGACTGGCAAATGAGAATTCCAATTTCGACGGTACCAATCATAGTGATCTTATATGATGGTTGTAGAACAATAAAAACAATATTTAGTGCGTAAAACTAAAAAGTATACTTTTTATCATCAAATGGGACTCACATGGTGATGATGGGGGCCACCATGTCAAGACTGGCGATGAGGACGCCGATCTCCGAGATGAGTGCGGTGAGGAGCAGGGCCCAGGTGGGTTCGCCGGTGGCCGAGCCCCGCCCAAAGGGGGACAGGAACGGGATGAGGCCGTCCTTGGCGATGGCCTGGAGGAGGCGGGGCGCGCCGGTCAGCGACTGGAGCCCCGCACCCACGGTCGAGAGGAACGAGCCGATCAAGACCACCCACTCGTTTGGAAAGCACACCTCGGCCGCTATCAAGCCTCCACCTATCGCCTCTCCGTACCTGCAAGAAATAACGTTACAAGTTTGTTTCCTCTTTATTAAACATACATGTATATACAGTATAAAATCAGAGTAAGATTTTATTGATGAAGCCTTATGGGCCAAAAATTAGGAAAACTATGTTTGTTTCCTCTTTATTAAATATATATACATTACTTCTAAAAAAAGATGAACATGCTTATTATCTAGATTTTACTCTGATTACACAGCGATGACAAAGTTAAATATACGTTACACGTTTCAGATAAATAAAAAGTCAGACAATAGACAGGTTCATCTTTTAGAAGTGATATTGGATAGTAAAGAAAAGATTTTAATTTGTAATATCCTTGACACTGGAATCGCCCAAAAGTGTATGCACATATTTATGTATAGTTAGTTAAAAATAAAATCCTTCCCGTGCCAATTTTGGCACATAAGCACATTTGGCCATGCTCGGTTATTTATGTATACTTTAGTAGAATTAAGTGTCAAGTTGTATGTTACTGCTACTCAGTACTGAACCATTCGAGTTTCCACTTACTTGTCTCTAAGCACGGGACCAGCAATAGTTCCAGCGAAGAAAAGGACAGAAGACAAATCTGGTAAATTTTGTCAGGTTAAGGTAGAATACATGCCGAACAAATATGTACGTATAAATATGACTTGGTCAATAAAGTCATTGATTGGCTAAACACAGTAACATGATTTTAACTTTATGCAGTATGTTTCACGGAATAGCATTATATATCTATACAGGGTAATTTTGGATGCCTCCGCCTTTTCACAATTTTTATGAGCACAGTCACCTTTGATCGTTGACCTAGTGACCCTTTAAATCTAATCAGTTCATTGGCTCCTCACGATACATACATAAACCAAGTTTGATGGCAACCTGTCAACCAATTCTTGAGATACCACGATAAAGAGCTATTTTTTGCATATAAAGAGCCCTGTGACCTTTGACCTCATGACCCCAAAAATCGCTTCATTGGCTCTTCAAGATACATACATGGACCAAGTTTGGTGGAATTCCGTCAACCGGTTCTTGAGATATCGCGATAACGAGAACGGGACGTACTGACGGACAACCCGAAAACATAATGCCTCCGGCCACTTCGTTGCGGAGGCATATTAAAGATAGTGATGCTATCAATTGCAAGGGCTTTTTTCCACATCACAAGTAATTTTCATATGCGTGCGATGTTAAAATTTAATACGCACACCCAAGAGAGATTATATTATGATATCAGTTCAAACATCAAATGTTGCTTGTTTAAAAGCAACATGCTAAAAATGTAATTTCCTTTATAATACAAACAAAAACATAAACATGGTACACAAAGCAAAACTTGTATCGAATGCAGCTCTATGCCAAGAAATGTCAAATGTTAACTCTTACTTTGTACATTGTACTCTAATTATGTACAAAATATACATCGCATATCTCAGTTACATGTACATGAAACAGATGAATTGAGCTGCATTTCAACAACAAATAAGCCAAATATCAATTGCTTTTTGCTTGATGAAAATCCTGCCCTACTTACTAAAAATTGCCTAATATATAATATTTAATATGAGAGTCAATATAGGGCCTGGGCCCAACAGAATCTTCTTCAGAGGCAAACTGACGAAAATAACATTTATTAGACTATTTTGCAAGGATACATATGAAGCTGGTGGTTAAGATGGCGCCAATGGTCCCCCTTGGAATGGAGTACTGGGCATCCTGGAGGTCTCCTGATCGATTGCTACCAGCCATGATACCTAGAGGAAGGAGAACAATTTAAACAAGTTATTTAATTGAACCGTTCAATGAATGGATGGATGGATGGATGGATGGATGGATGGATGGATGGATGGATGGATGGATGGATGGATGGATGGATGGATGGATGGATGGATGGATGGATGGATGGATGGATGGATGGATGGATGGATGGATGGATGGATGGATGAATGGATGGATGGATGGATGGATGGATGGATGGATGGATGGATGGATGGATGGATGGATGGATATGGATGGATAGATGGATGGAAGGATGGGTGGATGGATCATGGATCATGGATGGATGGATGGATGCATGATGGATGGATGGATGGATGGATGGATGGATGGATGGATGGATGGATGGATGGATGGATGGATGGATGGATGGATGGATGGATGGATGGATGGATGGATGGATGGATGGATGGATGGATGGATGGATGGACGGACGGACGGACGGACGGACGGACGGACGGACGGACGGACGGACGGACGGACGGACGGACGGACGGACGGACGGACGGACGGACGGACGGACGGTTGGATGGATGGATGGATGGATGGATGGATGGATGGATGGATGGATGGATGGATGGATGGATGGATGGATGAATGAATGAATGAATGAATGAATGAATGAATGAATGAATGAATGAATGAATGAATGAATGAAGGAATGAAGGAATGAAGGAATGAATGAAGGAACGAAACGAATGAATAAAGGAACGAAACGAATGAATAAATGAACGAAGGAAACGAATGAATGAATGAATGAATGAATGAATGAATGAATGAATGAATGAATGAATGAATGAATGAATGAATGAATGAATGAATGAATGAATGAATGAATGAATGAATGAATGAATGAATGAATGAATGAATGAATGAATGAATGAATGAATGAATGAATGAATGAATGAATGAATGAAAGAATGAATGAATGAATGAATGAATGAATGAATGAATGAATGAATGAATGAATGAATGAATGAATGAATGAAGGAAGGAATGAAGGAAGGAATGAAGGAATGAATGAATGAATAAATGAACGAACGAACGAACGAATGAATGAATGAATCATTCATTCAATCAATCAATCAATCATTCATTCAATAGTCCCCAAGGGACTGAATAAAAAGCATCGATCCCTTTACCGATTGCTACCAGCCATGATACCTAGAGAGGAGGAAAATTGACACAAGTCAATGAAGGAATTAAGTCAACAAATCAGCCAATAAATGATGCAACAAATCAATCCATTCATCATCCAATGGTACCCAAGGTACTGAGTACTGTGCATCCTGAATGATTGCTACCAGCCATGATACCTAGTACTGGTATTGATCTACAGAAAGTTCTATCGTTCAATGGGGATAAATGAATAGATCATCCCCCCCCCCCCCCCTCCCCCCTCCTAAACAACAAGAATCACAGACAGATCTACGCCAGTGATGCCTATAGAGAGGGGCAAATTAATCCTCAATTAATCATGCAATAATGTAATTCATCAAGCAATCAGTCAATAAATAAATAAAGGTGTTCAATGGATACGATTAAATAGCAAGGAATAAAGATGGAGGTTGTGACATCAATAATTGCCATTAAATCAATCAGTAAATCAACTAATCAAGCTATTAATCAAATCAACTATTAAATGATAATAGGTTGTTGGGTTTATTACCTGTGACCGAAGGGAAGAAAATGGCAAGGAGGATGGTGAAGCCGACTGTGATGTCAGCTACCACCTGATCTGGCTTCCCTGGTTCCCCTGGCAACACCTCACCACCGTCCCGGTACAGCGAAAACGTATTCACTGTTGAATCAAAGAACATAGCATGGTTATAAAGTTGTTGCTTTATAGACAGCACCACATTATCGGGGGAGAGTGAGAAGGGTGTTTTTTTTGTAAAAGTCGATTTGTAGTTAAATTGAGTTATGCATACCATCATGTCGGTTGAAGCCTTCACTCTGTGATGCCAAATTTTCAGATAATATTTATAACAAATAAAGGAGCTCTAAGTTTGCTTTCTATAGAGCTCCCAAACTTCAAACATGATTATCTCTTAAAGGGACTTAGTAACATTGTTCAAATCCTCAAAATCCAATTGGAATTCTAGCGGTTCCCTCATACCTTGTTGTATTCTTATATAAAGTCCATTTAACTCGAAATGTTCACACAACACCCAGTGGACATATCAGATAACAACACTATACATTGTATCAACCACTCATCACTTTTTGCACATGTCAACAAAGTTATTAGATCATACAAACAGTGACTTTATAGCACCCTTCTCTTTCTCAGCCGACTATATACTGATTTTGTTGTTGATTTATTACTTTTTACCAAGCTAATAAATAGTAAAATTATAATCAAAGAATATAACCCTCAGGCCATCTCCATGGGTCATGGTCTTGAAGAAGTCGTCTGTTCAGTTCAGATTTTTCAATCATAAAAAGTAATTATTTCATATTATCGCACATTTGTATTACAAATTTATGCTGACATATTAAAGAAGGTTACCAAAAATGAAAGTAGCCCTCCTGGCCAGCCTAATATTCAGGATGCGTTACGCGATTCCCACTCAAGTATACTTACAATGGCTCTTCACAGCGAAATAAAAAATGCAATGATCAAAACATCCAGAGTAAAAACCTACATTAAAGAAGAGTAAAATACCACAACAGTGCACTTGTCTATGAGTACTCTTTCTCACATGGATAATGGAATCCAAGCAGTCATTTTCTTAGCTTTTTAAACAGTACATCAGGGCTCCACACTTACCTTTTTAGCCAGTGGCCCGCCCGGTCGGGACAGTACAATCATTTCTTCCTCTTTTCTGGAGGCCCTAAAGAAAAAATTACTGGCCCAAATATTTTATTTCATTCTGAGTAAAGTTGTTACTATTTTATTTTGGATGATGGAAACCAAGCAGTCATTTTCTTAGATTTGTCAAACAATACTAAAAAGTCATCAACAAGTCTCAATTTTATTACAAATCACACACCTTTGAAAGCATTTGAAGAGAGTCCCGGGATGGCCTTGCTCCATCTCAGTGAGAACTCTGACTCTATGCTTTCGCAGTCAGTCCCGTTAGAGTACGAGTCACAGAGGGACGCGCCAAGCTCCGATAGCACTCTTGTGTTGTTTTCATCGTAGATATACCAGCTGCAGTTGCTGCTCACGCTTACATCTCTCTTCATAGCAACCTCTTCATTCAGTGAGCAGTATCTGTTGGTATAAAGAAAAAAGGAACTATAAAATAGGGCTCAACTCTTCTGGGGGTGTTTCACAAAGATCCCAAGTTGAACTTAACTCTAAGTTGGACTTAGAAATTATGGAAAGCTGTTAGTTTCTTCGAAACAATTTTGTAAAATTTCTTTTTAAAGGGTACCACCACCCAAAAATAATATTATTATTAAAGAAAGGTATCATTCCATTCCATCAAGTTCACAAAAATATGTTTCCAGAAAAAGAAAAAAAATTGGAAAACGCATCACCATTCTAAAGCATGCGTTCATGCGGTCTGAATTGCGAAGACTAATGTTTGCAGAGCGAACGAATCGCTCGGGAATCTATTGTCTACAAACGTACGCGTGAATAGCATTGGCGCACTCGCAAATGGTTGGCCTGTATGGAACCAGGAAATAGTAGTGGTTCCGTAAGTGGTGGAAATTAATTGCTTTGTTTATAGCATTATCGTAACCCGCTATTGTGTTCTCCGCCTGACACGTCATTTCACCACGAGAAGTTGAAAGAAATGGCCGCCTCCTGTTGGCATTGAAAGCAGACGACAGTGGGCCATAAAATATTGATTATTTTCATTATTGGGAATATTCATGAGGAAATAAGTGACTAGAAATGACAAGAGTTATGCTCTCATCACATCCAGTAAGTCAAAAGGATATGGGTTAATTCCCCTTTAAAGGGATCTAGTAACTTTGTTGACATGTGCAAAAAGTGATGAGTGGTTGATACAATGTATATTGTTGCTATCTGATATGTCCACTGGACATTATATGGCCTAGTAATGAGCAAAAATGCAAAGTGATATCACTAACGCATTGCACTCACTTTGTACACGGTTCTGACGATCCAGTGGATTATTTAACATCTGAACACTTCAATCGTAAATATCTTTTAACGAAAGGGATATTTGAAAAACCGAAACCCGTCCCATGCTTTTTTTGTCAATAGGAATACACCAAGCTATGAGGGAACCGCTAGAATTCCAATTGGATTTTGAGGATTTGGACAATGTTACTAAGTCCCTTTAAAGGTTAGTCTCCTCTTGACTCTAAAAGCATTTTAAACACCTATCATAATCTATATATACCATACAAGTCATTGATGGACATTCCCATTTCCAACCACACACTAGTCAGGGCTCCACGGGCCAGTGAAATAATTGCTTCCCCCTTTTCTGGTGGCCCGAAAGAAAATTTTACTGGCCCGAAAATTCTATTTCATGAGTAAACTTTTTACTATTCAAAATATCATGCTTTCCTGATCAAACCTTTGATTATGATTATGTTCTATAAGCAAGACGTGGAAGAATAAAAGATTTTTCCTAATTTTGACCATGTCGGGTTGGAAATCTGCTTGCCCAATCGGGCCACCAAAATATGACTTTTATACATTTTGGCTGGCCCGAAGTGCAATTTCACTGGCCCCGGGCCAGCGGGCCAGTGCGAGTGTTGAGTCCTGCACTAGTTGTCTTCTTATAATTCTCAGTGAGCAGTACCTGATATTTAAGGAATGTTATCTAAAGATCAATGTTAAATTAGATCACAATTCTGTTTAACTATTCAGGAATTTAAACTGCAACATTTTGAAAGATTATGCAAAGCACCAGAGTATAATTACATCTTTTGTTTTTCGGCCACTAAAACCCTATTCCTTCCTTTTCCACCATGTTTATATACATAAGATTCGAATTTGAATCATTAACTTGGTTGCACAAAGATGCGACTTGACCTTTGTTCAGGCTTTGTTTTATCCCCAGGGGACTGCTTTAAAGGATTAAAAATCCCACAAAAGATAACCAATGATGTTTTTAATACACCAGTCAATAACACAAGCTACATTGCTTTCTTGCTATCTTTATTTATCAAATGATAAGAGGAGGATATAGATAAAGATGGGAATAAGTATCAATCTACCATCAAGACAGTATTCTCTCGATGAATACATGTACATATATACAAAGAGGATGGAGTTGTTTCAGGCAGAATGTATTCATTAAAAAAAACAGTGTTTGGATTAACCTGTTCCATTCGAGATTCTGACATTTCCATAGACTTTGTACATAATCTCAATAAAAAAAAATTCAAAGTATCTCATAGGCACAATTTATATTCAATACACTCTTCTTTCAATACTCTATTCGGTAAGCAACAGAAGGTTATACAAGGTCATCCAAAGGTTACCCGAGGTCACGAGGTGTGAAGAAGCCAATGTAGATGATGTTAATAATAACACAGCCTGGGAAGAGCAGGGGAGTGTTTCACAAAGATCCTAAGTTGAACTTAACTCTTAGTTGGACTTACAAATTATGGAAAGCCGTTATTTTCTTTGAATTGGTTTTGGTCAAGAGTTCTTTTGAAAGGCATAAAATGTTGATTCAAATCATTAATATTTTCTATTATCAAGGAGATTTGATGATCTTGATATATACAATTTATGAAAAGTCTAAAAATACTTGCATTTTTACTTTTGAATATATTTTATTCCAAGGCTACAAATGGCTTTCCATAATTTTAACCCTAACCAGGCCGGGTTATTTTGGCTATGCTATAGCCAGGGGGGGGTGGATTCCACCCCCCCCTGAGATCTCGGCCGCCGAACGTGCGGCCGCCACAAAATTTGGCACACAGATAGTTTGCGACATAATCTACAAGATGGCATTGTTATTTTTTTGAAAAAAATCAATTTCTAATTAATTATGCAAATTTATGCAAAAATCTCCTTTTTGTCTATAAATCACTAAATATGGCTCAGAATATGCTAATTTTGTGCATGAATAGTCTGTATGACTTAGTTAACAGGTTTTCAACATTAAAAATTGCGACAGCCAAAAAATTCCTTATGTATTTCTTTGTTTTTGGAATTTCTTATGTATTTCTTCGTTTTTTTACTTTTGTTTTTTAATGTTTTTTTTAATGGAATAAATTATTAACCATTATTCAACAATTTTTAACCCAAAATCAAATGATTGCAGTGATTACAATAAAAAATAATGAAGGTTTTGTCTATTCCAAGAGAAAATCAATTTCCATAGGATTTGTACACAAATCACAAAATTTAGCGATTTTCGGGCCGACGCTCACTTACAAAAGGTCACGTGACTTTTGAACGGTATACCCGGTCGTCGCAAATTTGGTCTCAAAAGTTGCGCAAGACTTCAATGAAAAAACTCATGAAGTCGCGCGGCAATACCTCCGCGCGTTGTGGAATTATCGCGCGAAAAGTCGAGGGGGGGTGGATTCCACCCCCCCCCCCCCCCCCCCCCGGGCCTGGTTAGGGTTAAAGTCCAACTTAGAGTTCAGTTCAACTTATGATCTTTGTGAAACATCCCCCTGGGCCCACTTGTTGCCAGACGTTCCAACAAACGACGAGAAGAGACATGATACATAACCATCTAACAGGCACTATTTACGTAAAATACTTTCTCCATTTGGCACTATATTCGGTACTCTACAGAGGGTCATGCGAGGTCATCCAAAGGTTACCTGAGGTTATGAGGTGTGAAGAAGCCAATGTAGATGCAGATGATGGTGACGATGACACAGCCGAGAAAGAGAAGGGCGCATTTGTTCACGTACTTGACTCCGACAAAGACCAAAAGAGAGAGGATGATCAGGATGATGGTGCCGTACACCCGCATGTTGTTGAGCATGGCGCTGCTTGCACCGCCCCCGTCTGATGTGATGTCTCCAAACAGCGATATTCCTGGTGCTATGTAGATCTGCGATAATCAATTAAAATAAACGAATAAAACATTTAAGTTATTCTTGTTTTGAGGGCTTGGTACATAGAAAATGAGAGCATCCAGGCATCTAAAGATGTTATTATTGTTTTTGTTTAGCATGAGAAACTGACATGAGAGAGGATACACAGGCTAATGATCTTGTGAGCAACTTCAATCTTTCTTGTATCATTACATACAGAACAAGATTCAAGGAAAGACAATTTTTCACTGGCAACATTTCATTGAATTACAGAATAAGAGAAAACATTTTTCAAATGAATAATGCACATACAATATCTGTACATAGAATTCAAACTTTATGCTTTTTAAAAAGACTCTTTTACTCAGAAAAAGCAAACTTCTGATTGTTCTTTTTTCTTACCAGTAAGATTTCAATGGCTCCGAGGATGTACATGGAAGAGGCGAATGTGGTGCCCAGGTAGAAGAGGATGCCCACGGCCCCTCCAAACTCGGGGCCCAAGGCCCTGGAGATCATGAAGTAGGAACCGCCGGCGGGCACCACTCCATTGGTGGCAATGGCACTCATGGATATAGCAGTCAGCAAGGTCTGTGTGCGAACATAATCAATACAGATAAAAGGTAAATATATGAAGATATTGATTCATCTCAGAAGAGAATGGTTGCGAAAGGTGATGCCCAGGAGGATAACTACTGCCCCTCCAAGCTCTGTGCCCAGGGCCCTGGAGATCATGAAGTAGGAACCGCCGGCGGGCACAACTCCATTGGTGGCAATGGCACTCATGGATATAGCAGTCAGCAGGGTCTGTGTGCGAACATAATCAATACAGATAAAAGGTAAATATATGAAGATTTTGATTCATCTCAGAAGAGAAAGGTTGCGAAAGGTGATGCCCAGGAGGATAACTACTGCCCCTCCAAGCTCTGTGCCCAGGGCCCTGGAGATCATGAAGTAGGAACCGCCGGCGGGCACCACTCCATTGGTGGCAATGGCACTCATGGATATAGCAGTCAGCAGGGTCTGTGTGGGAACATCAAATAATACATTCAGATAAAAGGCAAAGGTTCATGGGTTTGGGGTTATAAGGTATTGAAGCCCTATTGCTTCTTGGACACAGCAGGAGAAAAGGCAGAGTAGGTATCCATTTGCCTTTGTGGTTATGGCAACACTATGGCCGGTATTCTGAAGTCATGTCTAACTTAGTCATGACTAAAGTTAAACAACTGTTTAGTTAGACAGGACTTAAACACGAGGTCGCGTCTAAGTCTTGTCTAACTAAATTTCGTATTCTGAAGTCGTGTCTAAGTCCTGACTAACTAAACACTTGTTTAACTTTAAACAGGACTTTCGCGCATGCTCTGTAAGCATTTCTGACGTAATGCCGCTATTACGCGATCGCGCCACGCTAGCCCTGCAGACGATAAGCAGAATGCGCATGCGCAATTCAATCGATTGCGTATATCGCCGATATCGTATCGCTGATCGCAATCGTATAAATGGCACGGAGTTTTCGGCTGATTAAACTTAAAATTCAAGCAGAAAAAAGTCTCTTACAAGCTGGATATTTCACTTTAGACCAAGGAATTTACAAGACGTCACCAGACAATAAGGTTAGTTGATATTATCGAAGAAAATGATAGGGTAACACGTGAAAAAATCCTGCAATTCTTATTTGAAATTTTGAGGGTGCACGTAGAGTTATCCTCTGCCGCAACTTCCCGGTAGAGTACAGGAGAGTGTGCTGTAGGTTGCAAAGCAGCAGAATCGCGCTCTTAAACAGCACTTAAACAACCCCTCGCAATCGTCTAAAGTTAAACAGGACTTCGTGTTTAACTTGACTTAATCACGACTTCAGAATACGAAAAAGTTAGTCACGACCTCGTGACTAAAGTTAGACAGGACTTTTAAACAAATGTTTAGTTAAACAGGACTTAGACACGACTTCAGAATACCGGCCTATATATATCTATCCTTAGCTCTAATATTTATTTAACAGTTCTCGGTATTTCCCAGAAAATTGTCCATTACGATTATGATATCGATATAAAATTTGCTGATTTTGTCATACACTTTAATATGTGGGTGCCGACAACTCAACAGATTTGCGTGTAATCCTATCGCATTTACCTTTCCATCTGCGCTGTGAAAACACAAATCAATACTTTACATGCAAAATGCATCAACCGATAGTATCAATATCTTGTTTTACTATTGTGCCCTGCGGCTCAGGGGAAAATACTAAAAGTACTAGTTTTGCTTGGGAAAATAGTAAAATTACGTCATGCAAAATACAATAGTAAATCTATTTTTTATCACATGACGTACCCTCGACCAATAAGTGAACAAACAATTTTTTAGATGAGGGATATAGTAATATATATATGTACCGTGCAGCAGGACATCAAGACGATGAAGAAGCACTCGAGGGCTCCAGCGTTGCCCACCTGCCAGGCCAGACGAATGAAGAGGATCACGCCCAGGATGTTCTGCAGGCAGGGCAGGTACACCCCCATCAGGGTGCCCATCCGAGGGGCAATCTACGAGGGAAAACGAAAGAGAAAATAGTCGGGTGAGAAAGTGAAGGGCACTACTATTACAGTCACTTTCTGTACTTCAGAGCTAATCGTGTTTAAAGTTTGGGAGCCATGTAGATACTTATACTTTTTGTTCAAAATGAAAAAATAAATGAAATGAAATGAATGAAATCGATACCAAATGTAGCTCTCTTTAATTTGTGAAAAATATTTCAAAAATAATCTGAAAATGTAGCTTCATAAAGAGGAAGCTCAGATCAACAAGATGGTATATATATGCATTTATAACTCAATTTAGCACAAAAATTACTTTAGGCCCTTATCACTGTCACCCAAAAGAATATCAATGAAATTCAAGACTTTCTTGGGGAAGAAATGCAACAATAAAAAGAAGGGGTGGGTAAAAAGATATCTTTGGTTAAATTTAAAGACAGAGATTTTAAATGTCATGATGCAACCTGTGAAAAGCTGTGACATTGAACATGTATAATATCATATCCAATTTTGTTCATGATATTGGTATGTATCTAATTGTAGACAAAATTAATTTTAATGCAACATAAATGTACTCTCCATAGACCCAATCCCTAGTATTTTGCGAACCAGTCCAAAAGGGGTTAAAACTTACTTTTTAAATTACTTTTAATACTTCATCTGTATTTCTTTTCATCTTCAGCCTAAGTACATTCATGATCAGTCTGCAATACATGTAAGTGCGTTATGGCAATAATTTACCAAAGTAAACAATGGACCTGTCTTGAACAGATTTAGTAAAACAAAACTTGGTTCTCTGACTTTCGTTACCATTAACAACCTTCTGGTTCTCCAGTATGAACAATTTTGACATGGACAATGAATGTTCATAGAATGTTGAAATGAAGAATTGTCAATTACTCAAAGTGCTGACCGCAATATTCAATTTGCAGCACGGCATATTAGCAACCACAACAACGTTTTTTTCCACCTACATTCATTAATATATATTAAAATACGGTAGTGTGGCTTGTACATTTGTAACTCACAACTCCGTGGTCTTAACCTCTCTTAGATGCTCACTGCACACTTTACCACAACACAATTGAGATTACTATAAAGACAAGACATGAAACACACAATTGTAACATATTTGTCTTCTTCTTTTTTTTTTTGTGTAGAGCAGCTTCCCTTTTAATAAAATATAAGGGGAACATTTAGAAAGGCAAAGGGGGAGGGGGGGGGTGCCCAATAATTTTGAAAAAACAACAACAAAATATATGGGGAACATTTAGAAGAAAACAAAATACATATAGAGTAGCTTGCCTAATATTCCTAATATTTCTATTCAAGTACATGTAGGAAAGTAAAAATGTAAAAAAGTGAAACGTGAACATGCATAATTCTACGAACGGGCCAGCAGAAGAAAAAAATAATATTGTGCAGGCTTTGACCAATACTGAATATTTCTAATAATTTCAGCCTTGAACATCATCTCTTTGCCAGCTTATATGGATTTGAAACTGGGATGATTTGTGAGATGATGAATTGGACATTTGCCAAAAAATAGTATTTGTTAACGGCTTGTTCAAAATTATCGAATAAGTGTGGGGCCCCACATTTATTACAAATGGTTATATGTTTATGGATATTTCAGCCATTTCTCAACCAATTTTGATCAAATTATAAAGTTTATTTTGTCATTAAAATTGTATGCTCTTTTGAATTTGACACTCAGTTTTTCATTATCTCGCAAAAAAATTATTTTGTGTAGCCTCCTCTATACCAAAACTCAACTATCCCCTTTAAGCACTTGAAATGGCAAAATGTGTATTAAACACAAACGTTTTCCTCTCCATTCAGCCCAGAGAAAATATTGATGCCAAATGGCCGTCGTCCTGAGATTTTGCAAGACTTGGGTAAACCTAATCTAGGATGAAATGCATGGAATCATGGATTAATTCTAATACCTGTATATTGGTCATTCTAAATTGCGTTCACTCGTTTTAAAAATATAATCCAGGGATGATGACGGATCGAGAAAAATCCAGTCAAATGAATTTTAATTAATACCGTCCTTTACTATACTATGTACTGTACCTTCAACGTATTCTAGAATTTTGAAGTCCCTGATAAAAACTCATCTCAGGAACGTGACAGTTTACATCCATGGCAAGTGTATGTGGGTGTAAATATCTATGAGAACCTTCTAAGTTTACAGTTCTGCTAATTCCACAACAAAGTGCCCAATCCTTAAATATAATGTGCGGTAATTGCAGTCCTGAATTTCACTGACTTACATACAGTATGGATGTATACTAAGATAGAAATGGCCCGAGAACCATAATTATTGCATAGCAGGGTTGTTGCTCACCACAGGACAATCTTAGACTCAGTGGCATAGCTAAGGGGGCAAAGGGGGAGGGGGGGGGGTGCCCAATAATTTTGAAAAAACAATACAAAATATAAGGGGAACATTTAGAAGAAGAAAACAATACATGTACTTGCCTAATATTCCTATTCAAGTACATGTAGGAAAGTAAAAATGTAAAAAAGTGAAATGTAAACATGCATAATTATACTTGCACTAACGAACGGGCCAGCAGAAGAAAAAAATAATATTGTGCAGGCTTGACCAATACTGAATATTTCTAATAATTTCAGCCTTGAACATCATCTCTTTGCCAGCTTATATGGATTTGAAACTGGGATGATTTGTGAGATGATGAATTGGACATTTGCCAAAAAATAGAATTTCACTGACCTACATATATGGATGTATACTAAGATAGAAATGGCCCGAGAACTATAATTATTGCATAACAGGGTTGTTGCTCACCACTGGACAATCTTAGACTCAGTGGCATAGCTAAGGGGGCAAAGGGGGAGGGGGGGGGGGGGGGGGTGCCCAATGATTTTTGAAAAAACAAACAAAACAAAATATAAGGGGAACATTTAGAAAGGCAAAGGGGGAGGGGGGGGGGTGCCCAATAATTTTGAAAAAAACAACAACAAAATATAAGGGGAACATTTAGAAGAAAACAAAATACATATAGCTTGGCGAAAGTAAAAATGTAAAAAAGTGAAACATGAACATGCATACTTCTACTTGCCCTTATGGGCCAGCAGAAAGAAAAAAATAATATTGTGCAGGCTTGACCAATACTGAATATTTCCATTAATTTCAGCCTTGAACATCATCTCTTTGCCAGCTTATATGGATTTGAAACTGGGATGATTTGTGAGATGATGAATTGGACATTTGCCAAAAAATAGTATTTGTTAACGGCTTGTTCAAAATTATCGAATAAGTGTGGGGCCCCACATTTATTACAAATGGTTATATGTTTATGGATATTTCAGCCATTTCTAAACCGATTTTGATCAAATAAAGTTTATTTTGACATTAAAATTAAGCCTGGGTCGGAACGGACGGAATACCGGAATCCGTCCGGTGTGTGCGTGTTCCGGTAATGTTTTCTCCATTCCGGTATTCCGATGAAAATCACGGAAAACCTCTTTTTCCTCAAAAATTCATATTTTGTAGTAGAAAACTAACAGAAGAAAACAAATGACAAAAAAGTACAAGAAAGACGATGTCGAATGCAACTTACGACGACAAGAAATCCGCTGCGTTTATATGAAAGCCGATCTAAATTAACGATCGACTAGGCTAGCTACCCCGGCGCGCCCCGCACACAGTCATGCAGCTGCTAGCGCTATCAGTCAGAGCTAGCTAGCTGCGCCGTACCATATGTCATCAAACGTTTCTCAAACGTTTCTCAAACGTTGACATCCAGTCCGCCCTCTATCGATATCGGTACTAATAATGCTCCGACACAGCCCGCCATATCACTGGTATACTTTGTGTGCAGGTTATGGGTCTATTTTCTTGCGCGAGATCGATCCGCCGGGAATTGGGGAAATCCCCAGTGGATGGATCTCGCGTAGGAAAATAGACCCTATAGCCTGCATGCAAAGTATAAGTTAGTGTTGACTTATTCGTGTCGTTGTATTAGCTTCAGTTCATGCAGTTTCGAGCGAGTTAGAAAATGTTTGAGATATAATCAGCGCATTTTTGTTGTTGCTGTTTTTGCAGGTAATTGTTCTCGTATTTATTTTAAAAGCCATACAAACATGTAAGTAAAATAAGAGACATTTTCGTTCCTTTTCGGCACTTTTTAAGAGTGCAACTTGCTTGCAAAGTCAAGGCAGTTGAGTTGGCCTGTCTCGCACCGCGGGGCCTGCATGCCTGCGCTGCCGAAACCATGGCAGACCTTCTAGTGCGTGTTCGTTCCGTATCATTCATTGGCAGATTTTTTTTTATCGGAACACCGGATTCCGACCGGCACAACACCGGCGGATTCCGGAACAAAAAAATTCCGACATGACTCAGGCCTAATTAAAATTGTATGCTCTTTTGAATTTGACACTCAGTTTTTCATTATCTCGCATACAAATTATTTTGTGTAACCTCCTCTATACCAAAACTCAACTATCCCCTTTAAGCACTTGAAATGGCAAAATGTGTATTAAACACAAACGTTTTCCTCTCCATTCAGCCCAGAGAAAATATTGATGCCAAATGGCCGTCGTCCTGAGATTTTGCAAGACTTGGATAAATCTAATCTAGGATTTTAAATGCATGGAATCATGGATTAATTCTAATACCTGTATATTGGTCATTCTAAATTTCGTTCACTCGTTTTAAAAATATAATCCAGGGATGATGACGGATCGAGAAAAATCCAGTCAAATGAATTTTAATTAATACCGTCCTTTACTATACTATGTACTGTACCTTCAACGTATTCTAGAATTTTGAAGTCCCTGATAAAAACTCATCTCAGGAACGTGACAGTTGACATCCATGGAAAGTGTACGTGGGTGTAAATATCTATGAGAACCTTCTAATTCTACAGTTCTGCTAATTCCACAACAAAGTGCCCAATCCTTAAATATAATGTGTGGTAATTGCAGTCCTGAATTTCACTGACCTACATACAGTATGGATGTATACTAATACCATTTTCAAGCTTACATTACCGATGAAAATACCGATGAAAAAGACCGATGGAATTTCTTATGTAAACAACGGGGAACTCGCAACTTCCCCTCTGTCGCGTTCATAATGCAGGGGAATTTAATCGCCTTTTGCATTCACCGGCCGGAAGTGAAGAATTGTTGATAAAAAAAGCCACTAGCCTATACGGATACCAGCTACCGAAATAATTGCGAAGGTTGAGACTGCGGTCAAGAGTCTTGATGCGGAGTCGGCCGACGCCGCCCGCAGAGATGTAGACAGCATCCTACAGAAAGCACGCCCTCCTAGACACAATATCTCGAAAGAGATGCACACCGCTCTCAAAACTTTGAAGGCTGATGATAGTATTACTATTCTTCCAGCCGACAAAGGTCGTGCCACAGTCATTTTGGACACCACAGTGTACCATGAGAAGTTGACCGACTTGTTGGAGTCTGGTCCGTACCGTGTATTAAAGAAGGATCCCACAGATCGCTTGGCTCGCAAGCTTTCCAGCACCCTGCTGAACCTCAAGAAAGACAATGTGATGGAGGAACCGACCTATCGTAGGTTAAAACCCACACAGAAGCAACCGCCTAGAATATACGGGTTACCCAAGATACACAAACCCACAGTACCACTACGGCCTATAGTGTCATGCATAGGCTCCTTTTCCTACAACCTCTCTAAATACCTAGCAGAGATTCTTTCTCCGCTCACGGGTTCTACTGAATATACGATTCCCAATTCGAGTGGTTTTGCACAGTTCATAGCAGAGCAAACCATTGGTGCACAAGAACGCATGGTCTCGTTTGACGTAGTTTCCCTCTTCACCAATGTACCGATTGAGGGCGCATGCAATGCTGCCTTGCAACGCTTGCAATCAGACAGCAGTTTGCCCACCCGCACCGCACTCTCACCGGAGCAACTCACCCAACTCCTCGAGTTTGTCCTTCGATCCACATACTTTCTGTATAAAGGTTCATACTATGAACAGACGGAAGGGGCAGCCATGGGCAGTCCGGTCTCGGCTGTCATGGCCAACCTATACATGGAGAGTTTCGAAGAAGAAGCGCTAGACACATGCCCCCTCTCTTGCATTCCTCGTGTTTGGAAGAGATATGTAGATGATACCTTCATCATAGTCGCCAGCTCTGAAACAGATAACTTGCTCAAACACATGAATAGCCGCCAACCATCCATCCAGTTCACATCGGAGATAGAGTGCGAAGGGAAGATAGCATTCTTGGACACTTTAGTTCACAGACACGACAACCATAGGCTCTCCACCTCAGTCTACAGGAAGCCTACCCACACAGACCAGTACATAGCGTTTGACTCTCACCATCCCGTATCGGTGAAGAGAGGTCTAGTGAAATGTCTATTTGACAGAGCTTCACGCATTGTGACTAGTCCACAACAGCCATGCATAGAGCGGACCCGTGTCCGCAATGCCCTGAGTCTTAACGGTTACCCACGCCGTTTTGTACACAACACCAAGAATAGAACGACAGAACCCAAGGATCAGAAGGAATACAAGACTTTCACAGTCTTGCCGTACATTGATGGGGTCTCCCAGCAAATCAGGCGCCGCCTAGAGAGCCATGGCATCCGAACGGTCTTCAGATCAGATACTACCCTACGCCAGCAACTAACACGACCCAAGGATCCAATTCCTCAACACAGACGAGACGGCATTGTGTACAACATCCCCTGCAAAGGATGTGATAGATCCTATATCGGAGAGACTGCCCGACCGATATCAGAAAGAATCACCGAACATAAGAGGGACGTCAGGCTACGCCGAACTGACAACTCAGCCGTAGCCGAACATGCTTGGGACAACCAGCATCAGCCAGATTGGGACGGGGTTCGCTGCCTTTCCCAAGAACGGCATTGGTACACACGTAGGGTAAAAGAAGCTATACAGATCCGTCTCAATCCCAGTAATTTCAATAGAGACAACGGGATGGATATACCCGAATTTTGGATGCGTACAATACGCCGCCATGACACCCCCCGACCAGCCGGCCCGCAACGGTTGATTCCAGCCAGCAGCGAGCCAGCGGTCCGTTGATTGGTCGAGCTCGCTATTGTTCCCGCCTAGCAAGCAAGCCGAGCCAGCGCCTCGCTGATTGGTTTAGCACCCGTGTACACCGGCCAATAGAATTTGCCCGTTATGGACCAATTAGGAACAACTCGCTCATGCGAGATAACGCGGTTTGGAGCCGCATGAGAGTATAAATAGGAGTGTTTTACGTTACTTTAATATCACTTGACAAAGTATTGCAGTAGCATACGAAACGTCGCGATCTTTCAGATTCAATGTTGACCATACATTGCGAGACAAACGAATATCACTAGCGATATTATTTCCGATAGCTTCCCTTTTGGTTACAATTTTCTTGAGGATATAATACAGTCAAACCTGTGTATAGTGACCACCTAAAGGAAACAAGAAACAGTGGCCACTGTAGAAAGGTGACCTTTATAGACAGGTTCTATATTGTTTTTCTTTGCAGGGGACCACTGTTTGTGGCCACGAGTATAGGCAGGATGGTTGCTATAGACGGGTGGCCACTAAGACAGGTTTGACTGTAAGTATGGAAGAATTAATATTGTGCGTCATATAATTACTGAAAGTCCAGTTGCATTTAACCACTAGGTTCTATCTTTTACTTGTAAATACATGGCTCAATCACGATGGATGGGTCGGTCCATTTATATTTCCAAGGAATAAACAAACAATCATGCAAAAGATTATTTGGTATTTATGACATAACATGAACTACTGTACTGTATGTAACTTCACAAGGTAAGGTTTTGGGACAATTTTATTTCACGGCAATAGGGAATATAATATGCAATAAATGCATGCATACTATCTCTAAGGGGATCTAGTTTTAAATGCTTTCTCAGATTTAATTTGGGAATATGAATTTTCATTTACACGCTATGATTTCATCTTCAGCTCAAGTATCTCCAATGGAAAGCATTTTGAATTAAGAGTCCCACTACTTTGCATAATTAATATACAAATTACAAACATTAGTCTAATTAGCATTGATTTCTCTTGAGTACTTTTGAATATGTTCATATTTTACAGCATTCTGCAGTAGGGCCATTCTTGGTCACGTGTGTGACCCAAAATATGAAAATTTTTGAAATAGAATGCTAATATTTCAGTAAGTATAGGAGGTATGATGATGTGAACTTCATATATGACTTGCATATGTTGAAGTCTTTCAAGTGTAACACAAAAGATTTTATTAGGATTACGTTACCCAAGGACAGAGGTCAAATGGCATCGGTCACGTGTGTGACTTTGCACGGGAGCATTTTTGAAGAAACTTTTTAAAACTCAATTTCACTTTGAAAATCCTGTGAGATATGAAAAGCTCAAATGTTCATATTAGTATCAGACAACAGATATATATCTGTAAGTAAGAAAATGGTACAAAAAATAAATAAACTCAAACAATTGTTTTTTAATGTATGTTATTGTATGGGGATGTCTGGGTCACGTGTGTGACATACTGAACAATGTGAATGGAAATGGAAATTTTACAAATATTAGGTTTAGATAGTAACATGAAGTTCAATTGTCACAAAATTGGTATCAACATGTACAGGAGAGTAAGAGGAATGAGCTAGCTTGATTATTTTTGGAGTTATGAATTTTGAATTATGCAAATTTATGCAAATGAGTAATGAATTTTCAATATTTAGTATAAAACATATATTTCATAAAACCTTAGATATTGATCTTTCGAATAATGGAATAAAACAACAGAAAAAACAAACTTGATTTTTTCCAAAAAAGTTTCACTTTTCAAAGAATGGCCTAGTACTGCTAAAATATTGACAAAATGAAGGGGAAATACACTTTCATACATTACATTTGACTGGGCCTAAATTTAATATTCAATCCAATCTCTGCTCAAGAAAACACACATCATACATTGAGAATGTTAGTAAATTGTGACTCTCACACTGCAAGTCTGGTATGTATATATTATCGTTCTCACTTGATTATTATTAAATTAAACAGTTGCTCGTTACTCATTTACACTCATTTACTCATACATCCATGGAATATATATATACAATTTACTAAAAAAATACATTGAAACACATATTTACACATGCAAATAGAGACCATCCATGTTTAAAACACAAAAAACTAGATAAACTATACACGCGAGCACACACACACACACACACACACACACACACACACACACACACACACACACACACAAAAACACACACACAAACAAACAGACAAACATACAAACACACAACCCCACATCCACATTATTTATGACAGGAAAACATATTCACTGCAGGAGAGTCCTCAGGGTGACTGGGAAACCAGATCTGATTATATAAATAGAAAACACAGAATCGCAAAATATGGCACAAAATCTTTGTTAGGGAAAACAAGTTTTGATTATATTTATGAACAACACACGCTCGAGTACCTGTGGTTTATTCTGAAGACGATGCAAATCAAATGTAAGAGAAGGAGGCAATGAAAAGATTAATCCCAGAATGAGCAGCTCATTTACATACATGTATGCACATGCTAGATGCAGAGAATAAATCCAGCGTACAATGAACGTAAAAAGTCAATAAATCATATAGAATTTACAGAAATAATTAAATTGAGAAAAAAGGAATGACAAATTGATAGCGACGATCAAATTATTTTATTTAAAAAATCAGAGTGTCATGCTTCTCATTAGTTAATACGCTGAAGTTTTCTGAAAGAGATGTTATTTTGATGCATACACACTTCTAGAGAAGATATCCCATTAAAAAGAATAGACGATCATGCAGGGTTCCATGGTTGAGAAATCTTATCATACACCTGTAATGTAGCATGGAAGTTTTTGTTGTAAGAGTTCTTTCAAATCAAAGGGGACAAGGTCGTTATATCTTCAATCTTCTTGGGTAAGTGGATTTCTCAGCTCTACTCCAAGATACCCAAGTTCAACATCACCATGTAAAGTTGTAAGGTGAGCAAAAGATAGAAACAGGCATGGCTTGGGTTAAAGGGATCTAGTAACTTTGTTCACATGTGCAAAAAGTGATGAATGTTTGATACAATTTTGTATTGTTGTGATCTGATCCACTGAGTTATGTGTGAAAATTAAATGGATGTATAATGGCCAAGTAATGAGCGAAAATCGAAAATGATATTCGCTAACCGATTGCACTGACTTTGTACACGGTTATAAATTTCCAGTGGATAGTCAAATACTGTAATACATCTATCGTACATATCTTTTCAACGAAAGGGAAATTTGAAAAAAACAAAACCTGTTCCATGCTTTTATTGGTAATACGAAAACATCAAGGAATGAATGAAGTATGAACCACTAGCGTTCCAAGTTAGATTTGTGGATTTGGACAATGTTACTAGATCCCTTTAATCTATTCCAACAGCGGTCAGCCAGCCCCAGTATGGGGCCAATCAGTGGAAGATATGTGCTCAAGCATTACGAGAGTTGAGTAAAAATTAGCCACACGTATAAATAAGAGCGAGCTTCAATACATGGATTCAGTTACTTCCATCTAACCCTTCTGTTTTAAATGTGACCAATTTTTGTATCAAGCATCAACTTCTAATCAACCAATAAGAATGTGTTGTCACTGCATCTTGATAGTCCATTTATTTCTAAAATAAAATTGAAATTTATTATACAAGTATTGATACTAAGTGCTTCAAAAACTTTATCTTGAACTGTATGACACTGCTATTAAAGGCATGCTGCGAGGACTTCCATAGTGTAAATCACTTTGTTTGTTAATGGTTTCACGGTGGAGACAAGTCACTAATATGCCTCATAAATATTACATTGTTTACTTTTAGGGCAGTATTAGACACATGTGGTGCACTAATGTTGTAATTTGTAATTTGCCTCATAAATCGTACATTGTTTTAGGACAGCATCAGACACATGTGTACATGTGTCAAATTTGTAACTTGCCTCATAAATCTTACATTGTTTTAAGGCAGCACTTATTAATAGACACATGTGTGTACACATTGTGTCATCGCAGCCAAGCAAATCATAATGACTCTTTCCCATGCCAGTGCCAATAATGTACATGTATGTATGTATAAGAACACTTTCCCATGCAGCAAGTGCACTGCTAGAGAATTCCATGAAAGCATAATTCACTGTCAGCTCAAATTAACCACTGGTGTACTCCATTTCAAGTTTATGACATTTAGATGTACCTGTATGCTATTTTCTTCTAAAATTGTTGCTTCATATTCTTTCCTTTCTTTTTAATGTTAATGTTTTTGTTCTTATTGATAATTAAATCATTTCAAGTACTTCAGGTGAAAAAAGAGCAATTAAAACAGAAAATCAATACAATTAATAAATCAAATTTATAAATAAATAAATCATAGAGACAGCTCAAAAAGCAGAAGAAATCATGTAAGTAGAGACACATTTACAAAATGAATAACTCATTTTCTGGCAAGCACTTAAATATCACAATATGCATGAAATGTGGCTACACAAAAAACAACAAGTATCAACAAGTATTTCATTCACTGGCATGTGCATGTACATACAACTGACACGTGAATCATGTGCATTATAATATGCATTTATACACATTTCAATGCACAAATTCACATTAGACACATTTAGATGTATCTAAAGACACATTAGATGCATCTAAAGATGCTTTTAGATGCATCTTAAGTGTCAAGTTGCCATGGTACTCTAAAACATAAACGATACAGAAAAAAAAGAAAAAAAGAAGGAGTTGGTACGTTGGTTAATTCAATTACAGGGGGGCTTGAACTTAAATGTTGATGATAATTGCGTTACCTTGACAGCCGTTTTCCTCTTCTCATCGGGCTCCTCTGTGTGCTCCGGCAACGTCTTGTAGTTAGCAAGGGAGCTGATCAGGGAGGAGACCTTGGGCCTGTGCTCCATCTCTTCCTGTTGGATCATAGTTATAGAAATGCACACATTGTTATAAATAAAAACATTAAAATAGTAATCCAAATAATTTACTGTGTATATGGAGTGTTTGGATGCATCACTATTTCAAAAGTATATATGTTATTATAAAAACTTTTCTTAAATGTAAAGACAATACATAAAAACATAGGAAAATCAAATTGTGTGTGTATCTGGGGGGGGGGGGGGGGGGGGGGGGGGGGGTTGCTTTTCAAGCTTGCCTGCATGGAAATAGGAATCTAAAGTTTGTTTATCAGTGAACTCCCAAGAAATTATGGGGGCTATTTTTGGCATATTATAGGCTATATCGCCCTAAGGAAAAGGATGCCATTTTCACTGCAAATATGTACAGTAAGTATGTTGAAAAATACAAATTTGAGGTACAGTATGTAATGAAGTTCTGTACATCAGTCTTGTTTTACTTGTATAGCGATGTACAATTAAACCTGCATATTATGAACCTTTTTTTTTTTTTTTATAGATATAATCATGTTTTCTTATCACATGCAGGCCCATAGCCAGGACCGGGTCCGCTAGTTGAGTTGTGTAAGTTGGGGAGGGAGGGGGGGGGGGGGGGGGGGGGGGGGGGGGTAATTGTCGATCGCTAAAACCGATCGTGGTCCGGGACTGAGACCACTGGTGTAGATGGCAGAGATCAATACAAAGACGAGGGGGGGGGGTGCATACGCACACGGGCCTGACATGTGATACAATTGAATTAAACCTTTGATAAAGGACAGGTCTAGTCAAATTGTGAATCAGGAAGAAAAGATACCTACCATCGATAAATGGTAAGTATCAACTTAAAACAAATACAAAAAGGAATGTGATCGTATCAAACCAGAAAGATTTCAAACCTCATAAAGCGCCAGGTTTCTCTCCTGCATCCCCCCTGACTCCATAATGGCAAGTCCTTCTGACCTGTCGCCGCCATCGCCTGTAAGACAAAACATACAGAAATACACATTTATCAATTACAAGAATACTTTACTTCACTTTACTTCACTTTACTTGTGTTTATGATGGGTCTATAAAGTACTATAGCCTTAACTGATTTTACTGGTAATTTTAGTTCAGAATTTGTTCCCAACTTTACAAGTGTATTGCACATTTGTAAAGTGAGTAATGGGCAAGTCCAAGCTATTTTGTAGCTGTAACGCGCGGGACATCAGAGCGAAAAAGAGAGCTTACTCTTATAAGAAATATTGAAACACCAATTTGTTTTACATTTTAGATGCTTTAGAGCAAATTCTATCAAACGGCAAAAAAAAAAAATTAAATCCCCCATGCATTAATAATTTATGCGACTTTTTGCTAGCGTAACACGCGGGACCAGAGAAAGTTGGTATTTTTTAACTTTGACTTTGAATGTGAATTCATCTGAATTTATATACAATATCGAAACATGCTTGGTATGGTCTTAATGTGCATCTTGTGCTCTACCAGAATATGAAATTTCATCATCTCAAAACTTTAGAGTTTCACACAGGGTCAATTTGAAAAAAGATTGTATTGTAACACGCGGGACATGTAACACGCGGGACATTTTTCTACCATGCGTTTTACATAGGCCCACCCCCAAATATGCCCTTATTATAGATATATCAAGAATTTGTGCTTGGAAAATGCTCATCTTATGCATAAATGTTCTTTATGACATTTCCTAACAACATTTAAAAACAAAAGTTGCAAAAGTGAATATTTTCTTTATGTATTTCTTTGTTTTGGGAAATTCTTATGTATTTCTTTGTTTTTCAACTTCCATTTTTACATCTTTTTAAGAAAGAAATCAATTATTCACCACTGTCAAACAATTTTTATCCTAAAATCAATTATCTGCAGTGATTAAAATGAGAAATTATTGAGTTTTTATCAATCCTATGAAAAAAACACTTTTTCCATAGGAATTGTACATAAATCACAAAATTATGCAATTTCCAAATTGACTTCCACTTCCAAAAAGTCATGTGCCTTTGTAAGGGTACAAATGTTTGTCATGAATTCGGTCTCAAAAGTTGCGCAAGACTTTATAGAAAAAACTTGTTAAGTGGCAGGCAAATATCCTCTCGTGTTACGGAATGATCGTAAATAAACCAATAGGCCAAAACAGGATTTTCAAAAACCCATTGCTTTACTGTATAGATTGTCCCGCGCGTTACAAAATGTCCCGCGTGTTACAAAATCTAATTATTGATTTATGTAAATTAGGTAAATGGGATAACTTTTTGTTGATATGTTATGGATGTCCCCCAAGGTAAATTAGAACTTTGTAGAGTTTCAGAAAAATAAACCTTTTGATTAACGAGTAATCGAAACAATAAGATGTAAAAATGTAACGCGCGGGACATGCTAATTTTGGAATGCATCTAATATGCATATTGAATGAGATAACAAGCTGAAAATTATAATCCAACTTCCTTCTGGTAATGACATCAGGTCAAGCCAATATTAAGTAAAGAATCATTACAAGCATTTTAAATATGATTTAATTTGTCTTTTATTCAGATGTCCCGCGTGTTACGACGAGTTACATATTATGCAAATATATTTGATTATTACTATTTATTGGAGACAAGCTTTTAATTTTTTTTCTTCAAATTATTAAAATTCAATATCTTAGCTTTAAAATGACATCAAGTTTCACTCAATTGGGTGAATATGAAAATTCACCCCCTTGGGAACAAATACCTTGGACTTGCCCTAATACAAAATACAATTAACCAAGGATTTTGGTATATATTGCTTTTTAAAATAAAAACAGGATTCAAGTTTTGGAATTCCAAATTAACAGATTTTGTTAAAATAATGGTTTTACTAATTTATTCCTGAAAACAGTTAATATCTGCCCCGTTTGAATTCCACTAAATAAAGAAATTCTGATCACCAAATAACATGAAGACCCCACCTCTTTCAGTCAGGGGGAAAGTACCATTTGTCCCCTCCCTAGTCCCTGCCTCATATCTACATACACAAGTTACTTGCTTTTAAGTTAAACACAAGATCTTTAAAGACAAAAGAGAAATATAACAAACAGCGCAAATGTACAATAAATAAGCTTACATTCATTTGCATGTACGTGAATACGAGACAAAGACATGTTTACGTTATTGCAGCTCAAGCACATCTCATAACAGTTTACAAACATTTATAAGCACAAGAGAACAGACTATAGTTAGGACAATACAGTACAATACAACACTGACAAAAACACAATTTACATACATGTATTATCCATTGCTTGTCGGAAGGATCTTTATAATGTTAGGCACTACTGAAAGCATAGCAACCGATACCATGATACTAAGAAATGTATTTCACAATATTAAACAGTGATAACCATATTAATAATTGTATGTACAGATTGTTAGTCGTCCAATTAAACCCACATGAATATATTGAGTTGTTAAATAACAGACAGAAAGGATGGGCTGGTTAAACGATATCATATTTATTAATTCACAAAAAGCCTGTCTAATAGCTTTTCCATATATCTACGAGTACAGCAAGTTAGTGCCACTGAAACATACAGTTAAAGGGGACCACCAGGCAAAGAACAACACATAGTTTTATGATTTGGTATCGTGTTGTGATATCAAATAAATACCAAAACATTTTGCAAAGGGTTGTGTAATTCATAAACAAAGCAATTAATTACCACCACTTTATTACGGAACCACTATTATTTCGTGGTTCCGTACGGGCCAAACATTTGCGAGTGCGCCAATGCTATTCATGCGTATGTTTGGAGACAATAGAATCCCGGACGATTCGTTCGCTCTGGACAAAGTAGTCTTTGTACATACAGACCCATGAACGCATGCTTTAGAATGGTGATGCGTTTTCCAATTATATTTGTTTCTTTCTGAAAACATATTTTTGTGAACTTGTTGATGGAATGTACTACTAAAGATGTTGCCTTTCATTTATAAGAATATTATTTTTGGGTGGTGGTACCCTTTAATCTAGCAGCTGTTTGAGGATCTGTGCAGGAGAATAGTTAAGACTACATAGGAAGTTAATATTGATTTTCTGATTAGGTAGTTGATTTTATAAATCATTATTAGTCAAGTACTGACTGGTAATCTGGTATATAATAAATTCTTATCTTTAAAAATGAGATTTCCACATTTCCACTTGTCAGAATCAAATACTTTGTGCGGTCATTCTGGCAAAGTTCAGTATTTTGAACAGAGATGATATATTGCTCACTATACACTTAAATCTACAAAGATGAGAAAAGGGGTTATACAAGTAATAGACCGGACGACACAAGTTTGAGCAAAGATTTTACTCTCTTTTTTGTGTGCAAATATGCATCTGTTCTGTATGCATCTTAAATTTACTTAAAGTTCCTACACATTGCATTGTATGGTTATAATTTGAAGAATGAATAACAAATTGTATGACACTTTGAACAATACCTAAAGAAACGTAAACAAGACAAACATTAACACAGAAACAGAAGCCCCCCCCCCCAAAAAAAAACCCCCTTAAAATGTGATTAAAAATCATTATCTCATGAATGCGCAATGTTTTATTTACAATGTAATGTTTCCATTAACCACACTTAACTGTACATTGTATATTTATGTGAATGAATGTGAGTTGTAAATTTATGTTATGTATGTATTAAACATAATTATGTAAAATGTAAACTGTATATAACAATTTTTAAATATCCCCCAAATATACATTCTACAAAACTTATACCCACCATACATGTACACAATATAAACATGAACATGGAAGAAAACAATGAACATGAATTAATCATAACATAGCATACATCACATGTACACAACGAGAAACAAATGAACAATGAACAACAAAGTACATTACATCTTACACAAATATTATGTATACAGTACATGACAACATATGATTTTCCCCCTAAAGGGACTCGCATACATTTATGATCTTGGCATTGATTCATATTTTGTTCAAGAATTACCACAAATTAACACACAATGGGTGGAAAACTGAAAATGGTTTCTTAAACCATAAATCCACATTGCAATGGTGTTTAAAAATGTACTTGAACTAGGCTAAAGTTCCCAAAAAGTACTCGGGAAATCTTAAATCAATTTGTGTAAAATTTCATACAAATTTAAGTGTATGCTAAACAATTGATCTACCATAACAAAATTAGGTATACGGCAACTAAAAGGTATCGACACCCAGAGGTGACATGCAATACATTTTTGCAGTCATTCCTACAGCTTATAAGTCCTCCCCTCAACTTTTAAGTCATTCCCATGAATTATAAGTTGAACTACCATGTCTGATAAGTCCAGTTCCCCTCAACCTTGTCAGTTGTTCCCATGACAAGTTTACTTCTTGCGTGTTACATGTACTTGGAAAGAAAAAACAAAATAACCTTCTATGATTAATGAGGCACTGTGTTTTTTATGTGTCTAGTTCATAAACTGAAATTGATTCATGAATATGGAAAATAGTAATTTTATTCATAATGTGGTGAGATTTAAAAATATACTGTTTAAAAGATATTGTATATATGGAAATAAAATTGAATTTGCAAAGAATATACTTGTATGGCGGCTGAATTTCAATGAAAAATTATTAGAGAAATACATAGATTAAGTGTACACATACCATCATGTAGTACATTGTAATAGGCTAGAAAATATAACAAGAAAATCACAACCACTAGATAATTGTCAAAATCATAGAATAGTATGATAGTTCACAAGGCAAATAAAGAAATTAAACTACAGTACTTAGAAAAAAACAAAAATCTTTAGAAAATACAAAGAAAAATAATTTTAAAATAATTCCTAAGCCAATCAATATAAAAGCAAGAACATAATTAGTATTTTGCTTAATTGAAAAGGTGACTGAACATCTCAGATTGTTTGCATTCTTCAACAATTTATGTACATGGAGTAATAATTTATACTCATTATTTTTGCCCTTATTAGTAGATATTATTTTTTAAAATAAATTCTAGTATGACTTTAAACTATAATTTCTTCTACACAAATGTGTAATTTCTAAAATGTCTGTAGCTCTCGGTTTAATCTAAGGCACTGCTTGGTGAATTTGAACAAAGTATGAATGTCCTTCGATACAATTCCCAATTTAGCCATTTCAGCCCTAGGCAATTCAATCATAATTCTGAAGCTGAAATAAAAATGAACATCATGCATTCTGCATCTACGCAAAACCTGATCAGACATAGACGTAATAAGAAGGCATAAAAATGAAAATATAATGCAGCTGATAAAAAATGCTGGTCTAATATTTCATAGTCATCACAATAAATACATAGTTTGTACTATACCAAAATAAACACATCCAATAAATGGAGAGAAGAAAAAAAAGATAAACAGACAAGCATTCAAAATTATTTACACATGTTACAAATTAGATTATTTCCACTAAATTGTTTTAATAATAGAGACCAAAAACAAGAAAAAGAAATCATGTAAGTAGAGACACATTCACTGTAAGTAAACTTCCACTTTGCTACATGTAGTCATCGTGAGACAGCCATATTAAACACAGTTTACTCACCATGGAAATTGAACCGATTTGATACTTGTTGTTGTATGTCTGTAATTGCGTGTTCTTGGTAAAATGAAACAGGTATGGTAGTCAGCGGACTGGTATAGTAACAAATGAATTTGTGATTTGGAATTGAAATGAATTATGGACTTAAATATTGTATAATGTACGTCATATAAATCTTCATACACAGGGCTAAATGTCAACATTTTCCCAGGTAGCCCACTCGGGCAAGTAAAATAAAGACAAATAAAAATGTTTGTGGCCCGAAATGCCTAAGGTGTACCCTGGCAAGTAATCGGTGCTAATGTTAAGCCCTGATGTGCATGCATGTACATGTAATGTAATGTTTGCATTTAGTCATACAAAGTTTTATGAATATTTATGACGGTGCCTCTTTGCAAATGTTGGGACATACGATGAACATAAAAGACAATTTGCATAATATTAATAAGTTGCTTCAACCCATTGTAAACTGTGAACTTTCCATGTATTTTTAACACACAAATAAAAGCCAAGCCAAATATATTCTCTTTTTTGGGTATACAGTATTTTAGACCATGCTTACTTGGCATGGCATTATTATTGAAGAAAATCATACAGTTTGGTATTGTTGCAGGGAATATGATTTTTATGAATACATGTATATATACACAATTTCAATGTATGACATTCTTATTACATGAGTGCTGTATGTAAACATGATAATGAAATAGCCATAAGTTATCATTATTGTTGATTTTAAATGGAGTTGAATTTAAAAATTATGAATTGACGAAATTGTTACTTGAGAAACAACAAACAGAAGACAATAATTACAAACATAAGAACCTACAATGGAGTTGTGGCATTATATTGGTTCGACAGAAGTGTGTAAAACTCATCACAGAATGCCGCAATGAAAAACAAGATGAAATCCACTCTGCCAATTCAGAACTAAGGGTAATCCAATGACATCAGATTATCACCAGTCAAGCATTGACGTACATGTTCATTTAAAGCCCCCTAGTACCGCTACTGTCACTGCAACACAAACATGTATTCTCCGTTTTCACACTAAATATATAGACAGAAGCAGAAGAACCTGAACCCTACTGAACAAAATTATACAAAATGCGTACATTTCATAATTTGTTTTATTTTTTACTTTGAACACGTATGCTGTGTATACATTTAATATTTAAATTTCATATATGGAAACAAAAATATAATTAAAGGGATAGTTGAGTTCTGGTAAAGAGAGTACAGTTTTTGTCAAACTGAATTTTTGTAACCAAAACCTGCACCATTACATTACAAACTAATAGTTATAACTCCACCATGCTCAAAAGGAATACAAAACTACAAATGACTAAGTAAAAAGCATGTTATCATTCAAAAAGAGCCGACAAAAACTCAAGAGGGCGCTTTCTAAACACTTATCGGTTTCAACCATTTAAAATAAAATATTGTGCAAGTGATGTTTTGATGAAATAGTGATTAGATAGAGAGATAATCAACAACTATTTAAAAACCTCTTTTGTACATTTTTGAAAAGAGGAAGCATTTAAAAAAAAAATTTAACGGCTGGTTCAAAATTCTCTAATAACTGTGGGGCCCCACATTTATTACAATTGTTTATGGATAATTCGGCAATTTCTGAACCGATTTTGATCAAATAAAGTTTATTCTGTCATTAAAATTGTATGCTCTTTCGAATTTGACACTCAGTTTTTCATTATCTCACAAAAAAATCATTTAGTGGTAGCATCCTCTATACCAAAACTCAACTATCCCTTTCATGTAGACCTCTACTTGTTGGTAACACTACAGGCATGTGTTGTTAATGTTGTTATTTTTTGTATCAAGTTGATACTTATTAAAGTTTTTTATTTTTAAGCCAAACGATACAGTAGACAACACAGGTGCATGTATCTTCCAGGAGTTATAAATATTTACATGATACAAGGCAAGGCGTCCGTTCTCGCTCCTTGCACGATACTGCAGTAGCTAGCTAGAAGTGGAACTTTCAAATACTACTCCAGTACTCCATCCTATGCCCCAGGTGTGTACGTGCATTGTGGATCGGTGATCGATGCAGCACAATGTGTAATGAGAGACACAGGCTTTGCTCCCAGGGAGTTTTGGGAGGAAGAGACTTCGACTCGTGTACATTAAGTACAAGGAGTATATACACACCAGCCAGCCTCCAACTGATTAGCATAGACACATCATTATCATATCAAGACACCTAATCCGTTGTATAGTTTGTCAAAAGAGGTAGTAAAACCTTTAAATACCGCTAGCTTGCTTGCAAAAAGATAGTTTCAAATTTGCATAAGTGATTATCATAGCAGTGTCTTAGCATTAGCATACCAAGACATTAAACAAAAAAACAAAAAACCTATAAAAAGATGGCTTCATATGTTAAATGTCAATGTCCTTAGTGCACTATAGCGAGAGAGCATGTAGGTCATGGAGAGCATATCATGCAATGTACGTTCACCATACCTTTTTATCAGCAATTTATATAGTCTAGTGATTCATGCAATCTACTGTACGGTACCGTGCAGAGTTTTTAGTTTCAAATTCAACATTCTCAGATTTTGTAACTTACACATTCGCATATGACATTAATTTGTTTACTTAGAGTGAAAATATGCTTGCACCTTTTGCTTGTAACAGTAAATGTTATAATTTATGCATACATACATACATGTGTGTATAAATGCCCGGCGCAGACAGAGCCGACTCGACCCGATCCGACTGGTTTTCAGCCTGATTAACTCAGTATGTGCTGCCTTAGGACTCCGGTTTTTCCAGTCAAGTGCCAGTCGGGGGTCATTCAAGGCCGATTCAACATGTTGGATCGGCTCCGAACGAGCGAAACTTACTCTAGCCTGACTGAAAACCAGTCGGATCGGGTCGAGTCGGCTCTGTCTGCAGAGGGCTTAACAGTATGCATGTTTAGACCAGTAGAATTAATTAATTCCTCTGAAAAACTATAAATCCACCCAGTTTGGTTGATGAAAAATGATAAGAATTTCAGGCAAGAGCACTTTTATTAGCAAGCAATACTTGATCCTACAAAAATAAAATGCATGCTATTTTTGTTTAAATTGTTTCAGTTTCAATTTAACTACAATACATTAGGGAACAGTAGGTCAATGTCTGATATTTTTTGCTTTATACAGACAATTTTATGCCCAAAAAGGTCACGTAACAAATTGTGTATTAAAAAAAAACAATTCACGACTTGTTCATGCTGGTAACATGGAAGTAATAATAACAAATTTTGCATGCAATATGGATGCAGTCCTCGGTCGCTTTCAAGGTATCGGACATGTCAAAAATGCTCCCAATGCTCAAAATGCCGACTTGTACCCTTTTCAAGCTTGGCAAACGGGAGAAAATACCGATAGAAAAGTCCGATAGAATTTCTTATGTCAACAACGGGCAATTCGCAACTTCCCCTCTGTAGCGTTCATAGTGGAGGGGAATTTAATCGCCTTTTGCTTTCACCCGCCGGAAGTGAAGAATTGTTGCGCAATCGCTTTACACACGAGCTAGCTATGCATAATATTATCGCACGCCGTGTTCCGAAAAAAAGCACGCGCTGCACTGCGTTAGCCGGAACAAGGTCACGACCTTTGACCGTTTTAATCGGTGTTTTTTCCCCGAACCAATTCATGCTGACGATTCTATCGGAGTGACACCGATAGAAAGTGAATTTCTCCTGCTCTAAAGTAGGAGAAAACAATCGCCTTTTTCTCTTCTTTTCATCGCCTATTCTATCGGCTTTTTCACCTCTGTAGCATTCATGCTGGACGTTTCATCGGATGCGTCCGGACGCATCCGATAGAAATTTGTCCAGCATGAAAGCAACATGAGTAACCTGTGCATTTATACATGCATTTGCATTCTTTCAGTCACTTTAATGCTAGTATTTGTCACCTCTGACGGTAAACTTGGACTGCAGCCTTCTTATTATTTTAGTGGGAGATCCCCTCCTTGATGGCACTAGAAAACAAGTTTGTTAAAAAAGTAGTCGGTCGCTGATTAAATAAGAACAAAATATTTGTACGTACTGTAGTCTGTAGGGCTGTGGTATGCAAAGAACTTTGCAAACATACATGCAGACAATGAAAGTTCACTGATAATCCTGTTTGCATTCTTCATTATGAATAATGCATGCAGGTAGATTTGTGTCTCATGAAACACAATGCAATATAAGGTTATATTAAAGTGATCCATTAACTTTGTATAATATCAACCAAAATCACTTGGAGCTTTCCCACTTCTTTTGTACCTTGTTGTTTGGCTTATAGTAACAGAAGAATAAAATGGGTTTTGATTTGTCAAATGTCTCCATAATCATGGATATAGTTAATATTGAATTTGAAAGCATCTATAGACAGTCCATAGTATCCAAATTCGGATACTTCACGCATTGATTTTTTTTGTTTTTACTAGGTAAACTTTATTCTTTTTCTCACATATCATTCTGAAGAATCTTACAATGAAATTGGTATATATGATTGAAGTCTCAAACATTACTTTTCGGGGGAAATGTTAATGGATCACTTTTAAAATATCTTATCTGCATAATCACTTCAGAATACTAAGCTAACTCAAATTGCAAGTTTGCAACTTGTATTTAATGTGTACCTTGAAAACCTGTATTTCTTATGCAGTTGAAACTGAACAAAGTGAATACTTTTCTCAAACAAAGATACTCAATATTACTCAGATCATCATTTGAAGAAAAAAAACATGATCAGAATCGACCATGTTACACATTTTTTTCTTTAAAAAATGTGGAGAGTTTATCGGCTATTAGTGTAATTACTAGAGCTTCAGTCTCAGACGTGTTTGCCAACAGGACAAATTTAACTTGCAACATGTCTCCTGTTAATTAGACAGAAAGTCCTACGGGCGACCTCATTACTGGGCCAACAGACCCATTCCGAGTGTCACAACTTTTAAAAACTGTCAGAGAGGAAGTTACAACTTGCTCATATTGTGGGAAAATACAAGGATCACTTGAAATGTCAAAGTGTAATTTACTCTTCACTTTTTAATAGACCTGGAAACTTCTTCTATCTTATTATGACAGCTTGAACTGCCATCCTGTAATACATGTATGTGCAATTTCCTATAGTTCCACTAAATAAATGTAATACGAAGAGCTATGTTGCAAAATGCAATATCTCTAATGTTGTCAGATTGAGAAATTTGCAATGGAAGGTGCTGATTTATGATGAAAATAATTAGAAAATTATACAGTTTATGATATTATTCATTAGAAAGTTCTACAAAAATATAATGAGCGAATAATCATTTGAAAGGCATTATTTTGTGGCTGTCTTACTGAATTAGAATCTGGCATTCATTGCATTTTACCTCAAAACTATTCATATTTAAGACCTAGATATTGGCAGAGCAATTTGTTTTTTAATTCTATTTAAAATAATACAATTTAAATGAACGTCAATCCCTCCTCCAACAATAAATAAATAAATGAATGAATGGGGAGGACTGAACATGTTATGACAATATTAATCTTCATAGTTTATCAATACAAGGTCGCGCCACTGAACAGTTCAATATACATTTGTAACATCCTGTTTAATGTACCCCTGTACATCATAATTATTCCAATTTCTGTCCAGCAGTGCCGAAAAAAATAAAATAAAGGTAGAGCAGTATGATTTAAAGGGAGCACCTGTCCTGGATCTGGACTTGCATCACCGAAGTACATAATCACACTTGGTAATCCAGTGACCCACAAAGAGTCAAGTTTAATCAAATAATCCCTTTAAGCTGTTTGCATGTACATGTACATGTACACAGCCTAGAGGGTTAAATTTGGCAGCTGAAGAGTAAATGAACAAGACTTCATTTACAAAAGGGAAAGGGCAATTGATCATCTGCAGTTCTACACTATATGCGATGCATGTTTAGTATGTAATCTAGTTGGTAGTAAACGTGAGGTACCTCATGAAGACACTGTAATAAGGCCTGCCGTCTGCTTGTCAAAGCCACAGTATGAGATTTATAAGATAAGGATGCTCATGATAAGTAGAAAAGGATCAATTACCATAGATATTGATTTATTAAAGCTTGGCAAACAAAAAGGTCCAAGAAAAATGTGTAATGTAATTTTCAGAAAATAGGCAGTCTAGACAATCAATTATAAAGTTCATTATACATTTACAAACTTATGTGACTGCAAGTATGTACATGGCCATGTTCATTTCATTTTAGAGGGTTTATTTTTATCTGTTGCAATATGTATCATAAAACAAACAACATACACGATTGTTAACAAAGTTGAAAACGTCATAACTGTTTTGTTGTTCTAGATAACAATTTGTTTGCTCAGATATTTGCTTATCTCATCTTTTTTTCATATAGAAAACATCACAATTTTAGGGTGGATTCTCCTTTGAATACTAATATTAGTAAAAGCTCTGTTCTTACTTTTTTGGTTTTACAGCTAGTTTGAACAGCAGGATTTGTCTTGAGCATTTGCCTATAGAGTCCCAGGCCAGTTCAGTGCAGAACCTGGTAAACATACATGTACCCCAACCAAAGGTAACTGATGAAAGCTCCTTGTCCAGTCCAAACTAGATTTTCCGTTCATGAATCATCACTTGCTATTACCGAATAAATGGACATATGGCATGTGATTTGTGATCTAGTTTTAATTATATTTTCATTAAATAGAATCTTCAATCAAATTTGTAACCCGCAATTAAGGCTGTTGACGAGTCCCGGGTACCCGGGTCCCGCCGAAAAATGTCGAGTCCCGGGCGCAAAAATCGATACTCGATATCCCGAAAAAAAGCAAAAAATTTATTTACGAATTTGCTGTATTTTATAAGATGATTTATTGTCATAAATGCGCTGCATTTTTGTCACTTGAATGAACATGTTTCCCAGCGGTGTGACATGCCTATAGCAAAATCAACAAATTTATAAATTTCGGGTACCCGGGAATCGCCCGAAAAATTATCGCGAGTCCCGGGTAGTAAATATACCCGAAATCGACAGCCTTACCCGCAATACACGCATTATGCACGAGATGATGCTCAAGTAGTACAAATTAAAATATTAATGAACTGAAAAACACATCTTAGGTCAATAAACTGCTTTACCAGTAAAATCCATGTAGCAAAGCATCAAATTTGATTATATATTTGACATTTATATGACATATTGGTAATTTAAAGCATACAATTGGATGATAACACATTTGATTGATAATGCTGCTCCCAAGCATTTAAAAGTTAACAAAAGAAAAGCGAAACATAAATCAATTTTATTATTCACGTCTGGGATCGCCTTTATCGTCACCATCCGAGGGACACAGCCACGGTTCAAACCTAGGCCTGGTGCGAAGAGCAGAGTTCTAACCACAAGACCAGATCACCTCTAATTTTAACAAGTTAACATAAATACAATGTATTTGTAGATCTGCACCTAATAAAAACAATTTACAAAACCAATTAAGTAAAAAAAAAATATATATGTATTTATAATACATTATCCAGAGCTCTACTAGAGTAAATGTAAGTATTTCCCCAACATGTTAATGTATTTTTTGTTTCAATTACATAAATGGCCCAAACCCTAAATTGATAATTTAAAAGTATTGTAAGTAACTAATCAACATTCAAAATTAATAGTTGGGCAACTAGAATTTAGCATAAATTTATTAGTACAAAGCAATAGGGTAGATCTATACTCTATAGCCATTACTGATCGGCTAAAAACATGTACTACATGTAGCTACATTTCAGTTCTTTAACAATGCAGATCTCTAGACAAATACATCTTCAGAAACAATTAACATACATTCAAGAATGGAACAGTTTGATGTGTTTTCAAATGAATGTCAAATGGTAGTTAGTCTGCTTATGGATTAGTTGCAACCAAACATGCTTTTATATGATGTGGAACTATTAATACTACTATGTTTTTAGTTTATTGCACATTTTTATATATATTGATACAATCGTATGCAGCACGCTGACATGCTTACTGTACATTAGTCACTTCACAACAGCGAAAAAAATACACAGGGGGCGGCGGGCGAATTCGCCCCCGAAATGCCCAAATTCGCCCCCGAAAAAAAAAAAAGATCACTTACAGCAATATAGCTTATTAGTAGCCCCTGAAATTCGAAAAAGAGCCCGGAAATTTTTAGCCCCCGAAAGTTGGAAAAGTAGCCCCCGAAAATGGAGCCCCCGAAATAAAAATATTAATTTTTTCGCTGCTTCACAAACTTCTACACTGGTTGTCATTTTTCATGAAATCATCTTTTACATATATTGTGAGTTTGTGACCTTACACAACAAAACGACCAATAAGTCGAGAAGGAAGATTGTGCTTATTTTCACGATATTCAAAAGAAGTCCTTACCTAATTTGTCATATTCGGACTAAGCAAACCCTCTCAAAATGAGCGCCAAAGATTTAGAACATGGCTGAAGCTATTTTAAAATAAGGGAGAAACGGGCTGTTTTAAAGATCAGCATCATTCATTCAAGCGCTGTATTCAATGAAAAATCATATATTTAAACATGATTTCTGATGCTCAAAATTTCACAGAAGGTACATGTAGGTTAAGATACCTTATTCGAGAATATCAAAATCTGAAATCTCATATTTGAACCAAAATTGGACTATTTCAGCAAAACAAAATTTGTGGTTGTTCGTAAGGTCACATACATGTATAGACCTCTGAAATTAACATAATAGAATCAACGAACCTTGCAGAACTGCAAGCCTTGTTCGTCGAATGTAGAAATGAGAAACACTTATATACAAACATGTGAAGTCATAACCTCATCAATATAATTCAAAGTGTTCCTCACTTTTTTGTATTTTTTTAGCGATTGAACAAAATCTTTTTTCTTTTTAGTTGTTTAAAAACCAAATTTGATGAACAAAATTGACTGCATGAGTTACATGATATTGATACATTATGTCAAATTTGTGAAGTGAATTTGATTTGCTCACACTCACAGCCTTTTATACATTCAATTATTTATATACAGAATGGTTTATGGAACTGACTTTTTTGATTGGTTGAATTTCTTATTAAATATTATCACAACATGTAATGGAATTCATGATTAATTCTGTTCTACAATGAAAAACATTGGTTACGCATGGGATAAAATCTGATCTACGGCATGTGGCTATGAAGAAGCCGACACCAGAAAAGCTCAGCCTGAAACATGAACACATTTACTTGCATAATTAAAGAAAAAAAACACCTTTCTCTGGGTTCTTATGCACGGGGGCTCATTCGCCCCCAAAATGCCCAAAAGAGCCCCCGAAAAAAAGAAAAAAAAAACCTGACATTTGCATGGAGTTCAATGCAACAAAATTTTGGAGTGTCATTTTCATGCAGGCAAGCTTGAAAAGTAGCCCCTGAAAAATAAACTTTATTTTTTCCCCTGCTTTTTTAGTCAAATTCCATGACTTTTACATGATTGCACAACATGGTAAACAAAGTTCTTTTAACTTCTTTCAGTCTTTTTGATGTTGTTGTTGATGATAAATTGGTAAATCCCATTACTGAAGAAATGCAGGTAAAATAAAATTCCATGACTTTCCATGACCAAAGAGATAATTTTATATTCCCCCTGACTTTCAAGGCCTGAAAATCACAAAAATCAAATGCCATGACTTTCCAGGTTTTCCAGGCCCTGTGTGAGCCATGTTGCCAGGATATGAAGTCCTGCACAATTATGCAAGACAGTGAAACAACATGACACTTCTCAAGTTAGCAACATTGACATGTACATTTGTAAATTAACTTGACAATGGCCACATTACCAAACAAATGAGCCCCAAATTGCAGAACCTTCTTGTTTAGGTCCATAGATATAGTGTTTTTATTCCCTGGCTGCAAGTAAATGTGTATAATACAATTGGGCTCCATTCGTTATCATGGTTTGGCAAGATCCATGCAGTTATGTATAGCACGCAATCATTACTCAAAATCTCAAAATGCTAATTAATTACAAGATAATGTACTAGGCACATCAACAGTTGACAGACGTCTCATTCGGACTTGATATGTTGAGAATGACCACAAAAAAAAAGAAACTTACTGTGAACACTGCCAAAATTACCACTTGCGCCATCTATTAATCGTGCTGAAATTAAAGCAGTAATCATGGCGCTCATCATATAATTTATGAATCAATTGATATATGTGCATTACAAGTCTAAGATAGTATAAACAAATAATAATTCATTCTGTGAGATATTACTTAGTCTCAATGAACAGCAAAAAGTTCATTGCAATGTTGATGGATTATATATACCGTGGGTGCTGGAGAACCCGGACAGTCACACACAACACAGTGCGTCATTGACTTTGTACACGCACCGTGCGCGGTGTCCGGGTTCTCCTGCACTGCGATAAATTGAACCTTCGTGCATGAAATCGCGCCGTGCGGAAACCCGCTTTGCCGTTGAGCGATAATTTTTTATCAGCGAAGGCAACGCGATATTACGGTCCAATTGGTGTAAGTTTCTACCGAAATGAACTACTGAGCGTAGATTTACAAAAGCGAGAATAAAGATTATAAAAATTGTAAACTCAAATTATCGTGAATAAAATAACAAATAACAAATTTTGGAGTTTAAAGACTGACTTTCAAGCGATTTTCTGGATAACCAGGAGGACTACAGAACAGCAATATACATGTATTTTATGAGCAATATGCAGATAAATCTTTTGATATAAGTTTCGAGTCGCATGTTCAGTGCATTCTCGGCAAATCTAATTTCAAAGGTAGCCCTGTCCATTTTTTGGCCGGGTTCTCCCCCCGTCCGGGTTCTCCAGCAACTACGGTATTGCTACTCTGTGATGAATAAGAAACCGGGATAGAACAAAAACCAAGATAACACAACAGAAATGTGTGCATTCATACTCACGCTTGTGTGGTTTGTAAAATTAAATACCAACAACAACATACAATTGAACAAGAGTCTACAAGACAGTATTAAAGTGAAAACCAGCAAACTCAAAATAAGTCAAACCTACATTTTTTGGTGATTCAATAATGGTTCCTAACCAAGTCTTACATTTATAACGGGTAAGATTGAATGTGTTTTTGTTTGTAATTATGGTGACCGTACTTGATATGGCCGGGTCCTACTAATTAGCGCGAACAAGTGCGAAGAAGCTATAATTTACTGCGAACAAAGTTCCCGTTTGCATACACTTGTTCGCAGTAAATAGTAATTACTGCGAACAAAAGCGAACAGGATTTACTGCCGACAAATTTGGTAATACAAAATAAATACATTCATTATTCAATGTAAGTTGTAACAACTAACAGTAACAATAACATTCTGCTTTCTGGTACGATTTATTTTATGTTTTCTCTCAGCAAAAAACAGTCTAGAGAAAATGCAATGCTTTGCCTTTGAGTTTGACTCAGAACATTTGTATCATAGCAATGCCTAGTCTAGAAAAATAGCTTGAAACAAAAATGTCAGAATGATAAATCAAAATAAATCATAAATGTCTTTACAAACAAACGACGTCAAACGCCCGGGGGGGGTACTCAGATTATAGTAGGACGGGGGTGTGCGGCTGAGACCTCCAAACCCATACCCACATCTAAGGGTCCTTTTGCGAAAAGGGGACCCATGTCTAAGGATTTTTTTTCGCCTGCGGCGCATGTTTTGGGCGTATTTCCCGCTGCGGGGCATGTGTTTTGGCGTATTTCCCGCAAATTTTGTGGTTTTAAGTTAGCGAGCGTAGCGAGCTTGAAAATTTTTGCTATTTCACATCGGCAAACCCAAAAATCCCGTATAAAAAAGGGGAAATTTGAAAAAGGGGACCCATGTCTAAGGATTTTTTTTGATGAAAAGGGGACCCATGTCTAAGGACCTTTCTTGAAAAAGTCACCCTTCCGAGCGGCACATCCCCGTTTACCCAATATACGTGAGTACCCCCCCCGGGGTCAAACGTTCTTCTTGACTCGACTCTCGAGGACATTGTCATTGATTGACTAGTAAAGTAGTAATTTATAGGCCTACCATTTTTAATTATAGTTTTAATTGTTGCATTGAGTTGACTTTGTCAAACAATTACACAAATACATTACGAGACTAGGCCCTAACAATTTTTGCTACATCTCAACAGCCCTGAACTTGAAGGGCCTAAACCTGACTGTGACGACTGGAATTTGTCATGTCCCTTGCATTTGTCACTGCACTGCTGCTGCTGTGGAGGAAAGTGGTGGCTGGCTACGCCTACGGATAGCCGTCCGCCCACACCGGGGGTGCCTCTCCGGTACTTTACAACGCCCGGCCGCTAATATCGCGTATGCCCGAGATAGATACCCCGTTTTAAATTAACGTTTTATTGTTTACTCACTGTACTTTGTTGAAGATTTTCCATCAGAGCCTACAATCTCAATCCTCGGGACGGAATGTGATGGGTCATCGTCTGCATCTCCTCCTTTATCATCGTTTTTGTGACGGTAAACCTGACGGAAGACATGACGAGCGACCTTTTTTCCACGCAACATCGAGGCAATCGAATATATCGCGATAGACATTTTATTAACGAATGGTGATCGTGATCGATTGCACAACGTGCGAGTGATCTGCGGGTGCAAACACCGGGCGAACGATCCGATTCTGATCCGATGAAAAATCTTGTATGTGAACTAAAGCAAGATTAGTATATTTAAATTGCGTAGTATAGTTCAGAGCCTTTATTATTCGTCGGATCGGATCGGATAGTGTAATGCTCGGGCGGATGGGATTTTTTTGGCCGGTTATCAAGGTCAAACGTCATTGCACTCTTTCATTTCAGGAAGAAAAATGTAGGTTTGAAGGTCAATTTGTAGCTAGCAATAGATCTTACCTTGGAGTTGCTCGGGGGGGGGGGGGGGGGGGGGGGGGGGGGGTACTCAGATTATGAGTCGGACGGGGGTGTTGCGGCTGAGACCTCCGAACCCATACCCCACATCTAAGGGGTCCTTTTGCTGTAAATAGGTACCCATGTCTAAGGATTTTTTTCGCCGGCGTCGCATGTTCGCTGTGTATTTCCCGCAAATTTTGTGGTTTCTTAGCGAGCTTGAAAATTTTAGCAATTTCGCATCGGCAAATCCCAAAATCACGGATAAAAGAGAGGGAAATAAAAAAAAGGGACCCATGTCTAAAGGATTTCTTTATGAAAAGGGGGGCCCATGTCTAAGGATCTTTCTTGAAAAAGTCACCCTTCCCAGCGGCACATCCCCGTATACCCAATATACGTGTGTACCCCCCCCCCCCCCCCACCCCCCCGGGGAGTTGCTATGCTGCCTGTGTGGAGTACCTGGAAGGGGGATAGGGCCCGATTAAACGAAATGAAAATTTTATTTATGAAATTTGATAAATAGTGTATTTATGGATTATTTGTTATTTGTTTATTAATTGTCATTGGTACATTGTTTAATATTAGTAATTGTTATAGGCGCGAAATTATAGAGAAAAACGTGTGTTTTGCACCCGCACCAGCACGTACACATATACATGCACCCTTTTTATTTTATACAATATAGAATAAAACATACGTTTGCACTTGCACTGTTGACCCGCTCAACACGCTTTTAATTTATTTTATTTTATTTGTATTTGTTTTTTTATAAATTAGATTACTCATTTAAGTGGACGAATTAGTAATTGTTATACAACACCTTTTTGGCACCATGTGATCGCACCCCCCCCCCCCCCCCCCCCCCCCCCCCCCCCACCCCCCCCCCTCCCAGGCCACCATCACCTCAAGTTCCCTGCTTATGATGGTTGGTCTGCTGCATTTGTTTATTTGTTGTAATTAATATACATAAATTATTGTCACATTAATTTATATGATTATGTAACTATTCCTCTTTCATTGTTTTATTATTATGTATGTAAAAAATGTTCTTTGTCTATTTTATTTTGATTTTGTTAATAAATGCAGAAATAAATCTGCCTAAAAAAAAAATTTAAAAATAAATGAATGAATGAAATAAGGTACTGATGGGGAAGGGGAGTATGGTAGCTAGCTATTATATAGTCTGGGGGTGGTGGGGGTGTTGTGTCCGCCTTTTACAAATCATCATAACAGTTTCCAGTAGACGGATGAGGATGAATTAACACCCAATTTAATTCAGAATGAACAACCCTGTAATTTTGGATTCTACGAATAAAAAACAAATGTGTAGAAAACATCCCTTCATCGAATTATATATCGGCCAGTATTAAAACTTGTTTAACTATTTAGCATAATATTACAACAATATTGTAATTAGTCTGGTTAAAAGTATTAGACTTGTTAATGCAATATAAACGACGGTCCGTCGCTTTTATTATTTTGAGGTCTAACTCCACGAAAAGGAGATTTCAAGCCCTAATTTATTCAGGCAAGCTGTTAACTGACATTGTCTTTCATATAACACAATAACCTCGCAACTTCTGAAATTTGGCTTGTTAAAGGCGGACAAGAGGTGCGATCGAACACAATTCACAAAATGCGCACATCTGATCGACTCATAATTAATGCCTATATGCACATATTGTTGAGTTTTGGTATAGAGGCTGCTGCACAAAATAATATTTTGTGAGGTAATGAAAAACTGAGTGTCAAATTTGAAGGAGCATACAACTTTAATGGCAGAATAAACTTTATTTGATCCAAGTGGGTTCAAAGGCAGCTGAAATATCCATAAATATAACCATTTGTAATTATTGTGGGACCCCACAATAATTCAATAACTTTGAACCAGCCGTTGAAAAAAAATATATATAAATGCTTACATGATCTCTATAAATTCATTATTTTATGACATTCAACATTTTTTTTTAAACCATCGAGTTTTTAGAAAGCGCCTTCCTTTGAGTTTTAACGGCTCTTTTTTAATGATAACAGGCTTTTTACTTAGTCGTTTGTATTTGTTACACCTTTCGAGCATGGTGAAGTTATAACTATTAGTTTGTAATGTAATGGTGCAGGTTTGGGTTACTAAAATTTTGACCAAAACTGTACTCGCTATACCAAAACTCAACTATCCCTTTAAGTCACAACTTTGCAATTGATCACAACTCTTTATGTACCCCGGCCCGAGATCAGATTGGAAAAATTGGTCAAGCGCCGTTATCAATCTAAATCCAGTCGTTAGAGGGCGACAAACTACCTACAACCCTCCTATTGTGCGGGGCGGTGATTGTAGGTAGTTTGTCACCTCTTACAAGATATGGAAAGGGCGGCCACAGGGTGTACAGAGCCATTGAAGCCCATTCAAAAGAAAACAAGAATTATGACAATTAATTATCAAATATTAATCAATTATAAGGATATTTTTCCATTTCTTTGGGCCATAGATGTCTATTAAAAGTCAATCACTCTATTTTTGTTTTGGAAATGCTATTTATATACATTTCTACATGAACTTTAGGGATCTTTAGTTACAAGTCAATATTAAAATCAGCTCATTCACAATTCAATGCATACACACACATACACCTGCTATATAACACATACTTGTATCATGCCCCGGCAAACAAGGATATGTGACCTCACACCACAAAACGACCAATAAGTCGGGGAAAATAATTGTGCTAATTTTTACACGACAGTCAAAGTAGAAGTCAATACATTTAAAATGGTATATAATTTGTCATATTTGGACTAAGCGAATCCTCTCAAAATGAACAGCCAAGATTTGGAACGGGCCGTTTCAAAGCTCGGCGTCCATTCAAGCACTGTAATCTGATCATATTTATTTGATTAAAAATCATATTTAAACATGATTTCTGACGCTCAAAATTTTACAAAAGGTAGATTATGATACCCTCATTCAGGAAATACCAAAATCCTGAATTTCATATTTTAAACAAAATTTGGCTATATCAGCTAATAACGGACAAACTACCACGGCGACAGAACGGTCGTTTTGTGGTGTAAGGTCACATATGGTCGTTACACCTTCAAACAGGGATATGCCCTTATTTTAGGTTATCCCCGGTTTGCCGGTGTGTATACAAGCAATGGCTGGTCCATACGCGCACACACACACATACATACTTTTAGTACATACATACACACACATAACATACTAATGAAACACACACTCAAATAAATATTACTGTATGGGATGGCCCAGCAGCAACAACAAAAAAACAACTACAAGTTACATGACATTTGAGAAAAAAACAACTTGTTTTATTACTAGATAAGGAATCTTTCAGCAAAAACAAAATATGTACTGTATATATATACCAAGATCAGCAACTTTGGTATTTTTCATTCTAGAACAAATTTAGTGACACAGCATTGCGGCAAGAAAATTCGTCTCTCGCCTGTAATGGTCAATACCCTTTGTAAATGTGCATTTCCCAGCTATTAAACCATAATTAATGTAAATAAGGCTCATTTACATGCATTCATCACTGATTAACTTTGGCAAGCAAATAGGCAATTTCTAGCTTCAATTTGGTTGAATTCGTTTGCATGTTATGGAATGTTATGCCATTTTGTTTGTTTTTTCTGGGCCACCCTATATAGTTATCCATGGCATGGCCAGATTCCATGAAGATTTGTTTTGGGGTTTTTTTGTGGTGGAGAATGGGCCAAAGGAGAGGCTAGGAAGATGGGGTAAGGCTTAAGATGTGCCCAAAATAAGTCAAACTTGTCTTAGCAGCCACCCGTCTATATCAGATAACCCACCTATAGCAGTCACCAAACAGTTCCCTTGCAGAGAAAAAAATAATGTATTAGAACCGGCCTATATAGAGGTCACCCGTTTACAGTGGCCACTTGTATCGTTCTCTTTAATAGGCGGTCACTACCCACAGGTTTGACTGTGCATTAATTTCTGCGGAATGTGGCCGTGAGGGGGCTAAACCGGAAAATCAGTCTCTGTATCAACATTATTTCCCCGCAGAAACTATTTTGAGCTTCAGCCCCCAGTATCCCATATGCAGGGCTCCACACTTAACTTTTTTGTCAGTGGTCAGTCCAGTGAAATAATTTATTCCCCTTTTCTGGTGGCCCAAATGAAAAATTTACAGGCCCGAAAAATGTTATTTCATGAGAAAACTGTTACTATTCAAAATATCACTCTTTCCTGATCAAACCTGTGATTATAGATGTAGCATGACATGGAAGAAAACAAGATTTTTCTAATTTTGTCAATATTGGGCTGAAAATCTGCTTGCCCGATCGGGCAATTTCACTGGCCCCGGGCCAGAGGGCCAGTGCGAGTGTCGAGCCCTGCCCTGCCATATGTATGCAAGTGATGCAAACGGAGGATATAAGACATGAAAGCAACACAAATAATCAGAGTAAAATAAATGTATTTCTCTCAAGAGCATTGAAAGAAAATATATTCAAGACATATGTAAAAAAAGGAAGGCGATCAGTTATTACTTTTCTTGAGGAATAATCCTAAGTGAATTCAGTGTGATGATGATGTCCAAATGGACTGCATCACTGTCTCAGTCATATTAACAAGTAATTATAATAATAATATGACCATATTTATAGCACAGCTACTATAGGTATATACTCTACTGGGCTTGAATAATAATTATTATTAGCCTACCCATGGTCATCAGATACATTTCAAAGCCACACAAAGGTATTGCGTACTTTCTCAACAAGTAAATAGTTATAAATAAAAAATGAGCAAAGAAAATAAGGGTTTTTTCAGGATTCGAAACCCCGAGACGTCCGGATTGCAAGACGGGTGCTCTTCGTTTCCTCATGTTTGAAATAAGTAAATTATTAGTTAGGCGCATAGAGGATATTTAATTTATTATGCACACTATATAAAAATTGTATTATAATTATTATGTTACTATAGTGGAACCTCGCTATAAAGAGCTCTGATATAACAAAATTCTAATATAACAAAGTAAATTCGCTGGTCCAAAGATCTATATACGTGTTTGTATATACCCTGATATAAGATGCTAATTTTCAGGATCCCAGGGTACTTGTTATATCGAGTTTCCACTGTACATACGTAAACCTTTATATACATAAACCTTTCTTTGTATGTTTTTAAATGTATATATGAAGAGTGTTGAATACAATTTGAATTTGAAATTACAGCTTAGGAAAAAAGAAATATTTTCAGAACTGTTTCTAAAACAACATTTTGAAAATACCATAGAATAAATAATATATAGTACATTATACCTTTGCAAAATAAGTCAAACTTGTCTTAGCAGCCACCCGTCTATAGCAGTCACCAAACAGTTCCCTTGCAGAGAAAAAAATAATGCCATTAGAACCTGTCTATATAGAGGTCACCTGTTTACAGTGGCCACTTGTATCGTTTTCTTAGGTGGTCACTACCTGCAGGTGTGACTGTGCATTAATTTCTGCGGAATGTGGCCGTGAGGGGGCTAGACCGGAAAATCAGTCTCTGTATCAACATTATTTTCCCGCAGAAACTATTTTGAGCTTCAGCCCCCAGTATCCCATATGCAGGGCTCCACACTTAACTTTTTTGTCAGTGGTCAGTCCAGTGAAATCATTTATTCCCCTTTTCTGGTGGCCCAAAAGAAAAATGTACAGGCCCGAAAATGTTATTTCATGAGAAAACTTTTACTATTCAAAATATCACTCTTTCCAGATCAAACCTGTGATTATAGATGTAGCATGACATGGAAGAAAACAAGATTTTTTCTAATTTTGTCAATATTGGGCTGAAAATCTGATTGCCCGATTGGGCAATTTCACTGGCCCCGGGCCAGAGGGCCAGTGCGAGTGTCGAGCCCTGCCCTGCCATATGTATGCAAGTGATGCAAACGGAGGATATAAGACATGAAAGCAACACAAATAATCGGAGTAAAATAAATGTATTTCTCTCAAGAGCATTGAAAGAAAATATATTCAAGGCATGTGTAAAAAAGGAAGGCGATCAGTTATTACTTTTCTTGAGGGATAATCCCAAGTGATTTCAGTGTGATGATGATGCTCTCCAAATGGAATGCATCGCTGTCTCAGTCATACATGTATTAACAAGTAATAATAATAATAATAATAATATGCACATTTATATAGCGCAGCTACTATAGGTATATATACTCTACTGTGCTTGAATAATTGTTATTAGCCTACCCATGGTCATCAGGTACATTTCAAAGCCACACAAAGGGATTGTGTTCTTTCTCAACAAGTAAGAACAATGAGCAAAGAAAATAGGGTTTTCCTCGGGATTCGAACCCGAGACAAATGGATTGCTAGACTGGTGCTCTTCAGTTTCCTTATGTTTGAAATAAGTAAATAAGCGCATAGAGGATATTTCATTATATTATGTGCGATATAAGAATGGTATTATTATTATTATTATTATTATGTTACTACAGTAGAACCTAGCTAAACTGGGCTCCAAAAGAAACTTATCACTTTTTCAGAGCGACGCTCACTAAAATCCATAGCATCAAATTGAATCATATTTAGATGAAGATAAGCTATCATTCTCCTTATGAAGCATATCCTAAAAATTAAAAGTTTGCTTTTACCAAAAGTGAGAAAAATTTGATGGAATCACTAGATCACTTTTCAAAAATCACAGAAACTGCTCGCTGCAAACATCCACGAAAGGCGGTCTATTCAGAACTTTCAATAGCAATTAATTCAACTTCAAAGCGGGTTATGTAACCACTAGACTGGCTATTGTCCATACCGAGCTCTGTGCCCGGAAGGCGAGCAGTTTCTGTGATTTTTTTTAAATGATCTCTTGCGATTTCACCTTATTTTATTCTTTGTTAACTAAAGCAAACCAATTTTTTTTTAGATGAGCTTGCCAAGGGGTATTATAGCTAATCTACGCCCAATTATGATTGATTTTTATGCTTTGGATTTTAATGTGCGTCGCTCTGAAGAAGAGATAAGTTTCTTTTGGAACCCAGTTTATAAAGAGCTCTGATATAACAAAATTCTAATATAACAAAGTCAATTCGCTGGTCCAAAGATCTATATATTCTTTTGTTTTTATATACCCTGATATAACAAGGTAATTTTCATGATCCCAGGGTACTTGTTATATCAAGTTTCCACTGTACATACATAAACCTTTCTTTGTATGTTTTTAAACGTATATATATGAAGAGTGTTGAATACAATTTGAATTTGAATTTGAAATTACAGCTTAGGAATAACAAAGAAATATTTTCAGAACTGTTTCTAAAACAACATTTTGAAAATACCATAGAATAAATAATATACAGTATACCTTTGTAAACTCCACAAAGACATAGGCAACATAAGTAGGTTTAAGTGGCTCCCCAACAACAAATTGGGGAAGTAGGGAGAAGTTCATGTTCAGCCTCAAAATGCCCCTTTTTAACATCAACATCAACTCATTGGTAATAAATGGATTTTGCGTTAACACATATTTCCCATCTGGGGCTTAATTGCCAACTGTCCCCTTCAGAAACGATTTTAAAAGTTCCATTTTTAGCACCAAAAAAAAACAACAACCCTTTTTTAGGGGTAAGACATGCATTAAAAAAACATATTTTTCTATATCGGAGAAAACAGTAACAATGTTTTACAAACAAGAAATGTGAATAAAACCCTTAATGTCTTTATATTTGTATCTACTACAAATTAAATTTTCCCTTTTTTCAAAATTTTAAGGCATAGTACAATTTGGGTTCTTCAAGAATTTTTTTTTTTTGTGAGGTAATAAAAAACTAAGTTTACAACAGGATAAACTTTTGTTTGATCAAAATCTGTTCAGAAACAGCTGAAATACCCGTAAATATATCTGATTGGAATAAATGTTGGGGCCCAACATAAGTTCCAATAATCTGATGTAAATTAGGTATCACTAGAACGTGAAGCAATGTTTATTCAGCAGGTAAAAGAGAACGAAAACCACTGGCTTATCCCATCAAGGACGAGAGCTATTTCAAGGCAAAATTGATCATTATTTTCCTCTACAAATTGGCAACTCCTAATTTTTTTCTAACTTTTAATGACATAAAAAAAGGTGGAAAATATTAAGTTATTAACACTCAAAATAAATATTATGAAGTAAATTTTCCGCGAAGTTGCCAATTTGAACACTAAAAATGTATGCTCTTTCTCCTTGTACACTTCATATAATTAGTTATCTTTTTACTGAAGTGTAGGACTACCAAACCACAAATATGTGGGCCATCGTCCTTGATGCATCATGGGTTATCACACTCTGTCCAGCAGGTACTTGGCACACCAGTCGATGAGGGCCTCCTGACTTGATGACCCCGATGATCCAAAGCTGCTTGATCCGTTTGAACTGATGTGTTCCTCCTCATTGGCAGTCTGACAAAAAATAAAATGTAAAGAGAAGTAATATAAATTCAATAGAAGCATAACAGTGAACCACTGGTGTACACAGGGCTCGGCACTAGCACTTGCTTGCTTGTCCGGGGCAAGTCAAAATGGATGTCCGTCAAGTCAAATTTTCTACATTGTCTAGTTTGGTTGCCCCCGATCGGGCAACTGATAATTCTGCAACTACAATTGATTACATTTTAATCTCATCTAGAAGTAGTTGAAAATGCTCATCTAGAAGCAAGCAGGCAAGTCAATTTTCTCTTTTGGCAAGTAAAATTTGAATTCAAAATTTATGATTTTACTTGCCCGAATGGGCCAGTAGAGAAAAAAGTTAGTGTGGAGGCTTGGTGTAGATCTGCTGAAAATTCTTTAGTTCAGGGGGGGGGGGGTGAATAGATTATCCCCCTGAAAAAAAATGAATTGCTTGCAGATCTACGCCGGTGATGTGAACACAAATACAGTGGAACCTCTTTATAATATACTCTTTTGTAACGAGGTACCTGATAAAGCGAGGCTAATTCTCAGGTCCAGGTCCAGGTTTTATTATGTTAAGCCCCGATAAAAAGAGATATCTGATGTAACAAGGTAAATTCAATGGGCCCCCAGGTGCTTTTTGTAACAAGGTTTCACTGTTAATAGGAACTTGAGAGAGAATTGGTCTCTAAAATACCCCAAAGAGCCTTGATAATCAACAGAACTGCACCAGTTTCCAATATGTTCAAACATGGAAGCATGTTACTGATGCCAGCTTTCTATCTATCTATCTATCTATCTATCTAGCCTATGTCTCTCCACTGCAGAAGGAAGGCCTCTTCATCACCATTCCATCTTCTTCTATCTTGTGCTAGTCGCATCCATGTAACACCCCCAAATTCTTTGATGTCATCCATCCAATGTCTATTCTGTCTGCCTCTTCGTCTGGTTTGTGTTATTGGTGTCCAATTAGTTATATTATGTGTCCATCTATTATCTTTACGTCTTGCAAGGTGGCCTGCCCATCTCCATTTCTTTGTTTTTATTTCCTGTATGATATCCCTGGCATTTGTTTTCTTTCTTAAGTCCTCATTTCTGACCTTGTCTCTTCTTGTAACTCCTACCATAATCCTCTCCATTGCTCTTTCTGTGACTCTAAGCTTCTTTTCCAATTTCTTAGCTGTTGCCCAAGTCTCTGCCCTGTAGGATAGTACCGGAATTATCCACAACAAATAGAGCATAATTTAGAAGACCTCTCATGCTGTACTGAACATGAGCACAAGTTTTGTCTAGCTGTGTGCAAAAGGAGAAAATTAACCAGTACAGGAATGATTGATTTTCCTATAACATGCATAACAACCTAGCCCAAGTATTTTCGGGATCAGTCAGGACTGAAGGGGTTGAAAGGGGTATCGAAGGGGAAATTGTAATTGTTTTTTTAAATATAATACCACTTATCCATTTTACTTTGTACACTGTATAAACAATCTTTGTTTAAATGTCCCACATAAAACATAAATAAGATAGGAATTTGAAAAAATTACAAACCTCTCCGGTTTGAACAGTTGCAGCCTCTTCTGTCCGTGTGACAGTCCGCTGCTTCCTGTGGGATGTGCTTGCGACATTAGATGTTGGTTTCTTCTTTCCTTTATCCCCAAAACATGTGACATCTTTTCCCGCACGTCCAGTTGACGAGGCACAGTCTCTGTCAGAGATACTCTGATCATTTGCGATCGAGGAACACGGTGTCTTGTTCAACTTTAAAGGCGCTGCACCATCTGGTGAGCTCATAATCTTGTCTGCAAGGTTTGTAAAAGGTGTTGTTGAAGCTCCATCCAAGACAAGTTCTCCAGGTGCAGTCTCCATTACGTCATCTGAGTCATCAGATACGGTGTAACACGCTTCGGTTGGGACATTTCTAACACCGTTGGAGAGTGCCTGCCCAGGATCAATATTTTCCTCAAATGTTGAAGCAATTTTCATAGCTTTGGAAAGCCTCCTCAGTCGCACACTTTTCAACTGCTTCTTCAACTTCAAAGGCACTGCACCATCTGGTGAGCTCATAATCTTGTCTGCAAGGTTTGTAAAAGGTGTTGTTGAAGCTCCATCCAAGACAAGTTCTCCAGGTGAAGTCTCCATTACGTCATCTGAGTCATCAGATACGGTGTAACACGCTTCGGTTGGGACATTTCTAACACTGTTGGCAGGTTTCCTCTTTCCTTTATCCCCAAAACATGTGACATCTTTTCCCGCACGTCCAGTTGACGAGGCACAGTCTCTGTCAGAGATACTCTTATCATTTGCGATTGAGGAGCACGGTGTCTTGTTCGACTTCAAAGGCACTGCACCATCTGGTGAGCTCATAATCTTGTCTGCAAGGTTTGTGAAAGGTGTTGTTGAAGCTCCACCCAAAACAAGTTCTCCCGGTAAAGTCTCCATTACGTCATCTGAGTCATCAGATACGGTGTCAAGCGCTTCGGTTGGGACATTTCTAAGACTGTTGGAGAGTGCCTGCCCAGGATCAATATTTTCCTCAAATGTTGAAGCAATTTTCATAGTTTTGGACAGCCTCCTCAGTCGCACACTTTTCAACTGCTTCTTCAACTTCAAAGGCACTGTACCATCTGGTGAGCTCATAATCTTGTCTGCAAGGTTTGTGAAAGGTGTTATTGAAACTCCATCAAAAACAAGATCTCCAGGTGAAGTCTCTATTACGACATCTGAGTCATCAGATACGGTGTCACACGCTTCGGTTGGGACATTTCTAACACCGTTGGAAAGTGCCTGCCCAGGATCAATATTTTCCTCAAATGTTGAAGCAAATGAAAATTTCTTCTTTACTCTCTTCTGTTCCTCATCCCCAAAACATGTGACATCTTTTCCTGCACGTCCAGTTGACGAGGCACAGTCTCTGTCAGAGATACTCTTATGATTTGCGATTGAGGAACACGGTGTCTTGTTCAACTTCAAAGGCGCTGCACCATCTGGTGAGCTCATAATCTTGTCTGCAAGGTTTGTGAAAGGTGTTGTTGAAACTCCATCAAAAACAAGATCTCCAGGTGAAGTCTCCATTACGTCATCTGAGTCATCAGATGTGTCGAGCGCTTCGGTTGGGACATTTCTAACACCGTTGGAAAGTGCCTGCCCAGGATCAATATTTTTCTCAAATGTTGAAGCAATTTTCATAGTTTTGGAAAGCCTCCTCAGTCGCACACTTTTCAACTGCTTCTTGTAAAAGTGTCTCCTTATCTGCATCGACCCCATGTAGATCTTGGGCATGTGATGAGACTGCTTCCTAAAAGGCCCTGACAGTTCATCACAGAGATTATTTGTAGTGTCTTTCTCTTCACCTGAACAGTCTTTAGTTTTTTTCTCAGGATCTTGTAATTGTCCTAGAGTTCTGTCCTCACTGTTCCCTGAACGTACTGTTGTCTCTTCTCTCGAATCCGCATGGTGCAAATCCCGCTTGGTAGGACTCTTGGAATATGGAGCATCTGACCCCTCAACTTCAGAGTCACCCTTAGAGGAGGATGATGACAACTCATCTGATACAATCCCAATGGGTGAGAATTTCCGTCGACCATCTTTAGTGGTGCCTTGGCTGGTACCAACAGTTGGCATGAGCCTGATTCCTGTAAAGAAGTCTTCTTTGGTCCTTCCCTTCTGATTCTCTACATCTTCAGCTTCCTCGTCTACAGATAAAGGCAGAGCCAAACCCTCCACAGTGCTACTTAGTGAATAACGTACATTCACAGGCTCTTCATCAACGGTGCTGCCCTCACTGTCTGTAAGCTGCGAGTCCGAGATGTGCTTAGAGTTCAACTTTGAACTGTGCTCCTTTGACATTGAGACTTGATTGCGTTTGAACTGCATCGGTACTGGATGCTCCTCCGAGCCACCATGGTCATGCTGCTCCTGATCTGGCATAGAGACTTCCTCAGAGTCTTTGTTTTGACCTTGAGGATTACTAGATGTTGCATCATGTTGCATAGAGTCTGGCAAAGAAGCCTTTGCCGAGCCCTCGCTGCTGAACAGGACGGGAGTAACATCAAGCTTGGCAGGGCCCGAGGATCCATTCGACTGGCCAGAGCCAACCAAACTGGTCTGTGACTGCTCAATGCGCTCATTTCCCTGATGGCTTCCAACAGAGTTCAAGCTTGTTTGAGAACTGCATCCTACAACTGGACTGCCAGAAGCCACCATGATAGGATGCTGTGATGGGGTACTAACGTCACTATCATTGTCAATAACTTCCTGAAGCGAATTGTCTTTTCTCCGAGCAGTATTGTCAATGAAATCTTGAAATCTTGAAAGCCACTGTGACTGTCCTGGAGCCTCAGCAGAGCTAGAGATGATGATCGGTCCATCAGGAGATCCCACATTCCCATCTTCCTCACTACTAATCAAGGAGATGATGCCATCCGGAGGTACGCTCTTCGCTGGATCTCTGTACAGTGCAGAAGCCACTCTGCTAGGATGGGCTTCTTTAGGAGATGGGTATTCCCCAATCGAGCAAGCCAGCTCATCATTAGCCTGGATGGCCCATGCTTCTTCACTTAAACGAATCAGAGTGACTTTTGGCAGCGTTGCAGAAGCTACGGGTACATCCAGGATATCCGCACTGGTACTGGAGTCCCCTGATGACACTCTGGAGCGCTTCTCAAGAGATACATTGACCTCATCCGCATTGTCCTCTCTATAGGATATCCGCTTCCTCTTTGTACTCCTTCTTAATTTCTGCCTTGTACTTGAAACATCTTCTGCAGGACTCGTGGCGTCGTCCATGGGTTCATGCTGACTTGGATGGCCGTTTTCAGAAAGTTCCTGTGCAGGAGTATCATCCTCATCAGTTTTGCTGTTAACTTCCTCGTCTTCCTGACTTCTATTTGAAAGTAAACCCAATGGTTTAGTCACATTTGCAAAACATAAGGCTGTCCTCTCATCAGTTATCTCGGTGGCCCCAGACGACATCAACTGGGGAGCATCTTGGTCATCATTCTCTTCTACTTCTGTCATGTCACTATCGCTTCCTTGATCATCCTCAGTACCTTCCAAGGGTCTTGAGGCCTCAAAACTACGCATACTCCCGTTCCCTTTGTAGGAAAAGATGTCTTCATCACTGACACTGCCACTGTCACTTACAGGCTCCCATTGTCCACTCCCTAGGAATCAGAAGGATTTCAGGGAGAGAAGGAAAAATATGAATAAGAAATTAATAAATATACATCAATAAAGATCACAAGTTAATTTGATCACTTCCTAGATGTCTAAAAGGTTGCTGAAAATGAGCAAAAGAAAACATGAATAATCTGAGTAAATGATATTTTGGCCCTTCACTGACGTAGGTTAAACACTGGATGCTCAGTGCATGTTGAACAGGTACCACCACCCAAACATTATATTCTTATAAATGAAAGGTAACCTTATAAGTAGCCCATTCCACCAACAAGTTCAGAAAAATTATATAATTACAAAACGTATCATACCAAAGCATGTGGTCAAGGGGTCTGCAGACGAAGACTACCTTTTGTCTAGGGCGAACGCATCGTCCGTGAATCTTTGGTCTCCTAACGTACGTGTTTGCACTCGCAAACGTTTGGTGCATACAAAACCATGAGGCCATAATTGGTTTCCGTAAGTGGTTGTAATTAATTGTACTGTTTATGATAAACCCTTTGTAAAGTGTTTGGCATCTATTTAATATCACACAAAGGTATCAAAACATATAATTATGCGTTGCTCTTTGCCTGGTGGTCCCCTTTAACTCGCAGTGGAAAAATCACATACGGACTTGGATGGGGATGGAACCCATGTCCCTCTGATTTACTTGACAGGCGTCATAACCACTAGAACTATATAGGACACACATGCACCGAGTATCCAGTGTTAACCTATGCAGTGAAGGAAAACAAAATTACAGAAATGTAATAATTTTAATGAATAATCTTGTGAAAGAGAAAAGGGGACAAATATTAACTTACATATACTGTATCTTCAACTCCTTTTGAGTCAAAATGTTTAAGGAAACATGGACAGTCATCGGAATAGAAGAATAACTTGATACAAATGTCCCCTATTTTTGTCTTTCTTTTTCTCTTCACTGCCTACTTTGTAAGTTGCTCCCAAGGGAGTAAAACAAATTTACATCAGAATTATTATAGTGCACAAATTTGTAAATCATCAATGAAGAAATAAACACTCACTTACTTATTTGAGAATCAACATCGATGCTGCACTGTATGGCCGAGTACATACTCTCGTCAGACTGCATTAAGAAAAGGAAGAGAATGGAAAAGAAAAATGGTATGTTTAGTACTAATTGTCCTTTGAAGCATGTAATGCATCTAGTTAAATATGAATTGTAAGTATAATCTTATTGAACATCACAGTACTATCTCTGAAGTGATAATGATAGGTTTGTTACTTTGTTTTTTATATACAGACTGTCCCAGAAAAAAAACGAAACCGGGTTCCATGGCAGAAATGTTATGTTATAATGAATAATTTCCTTGATGATATATATATGTCTGAAAAGCTCTGTGTCTCTTCTTTCATTTGATGTAGAACTTATGGCACATAATTCACGCATGACTGAATTAGAACGATGGAAAGTGGTGTTACCAAAACTCAATTTGCACGCAGAAATTGCAAGTTTGGGTGAGGTTTTGGGGTGAGTTTTAAGGGTAGTAAACGTACTTATTTTGAAAAAGGACAAACACCACATAAAATTTCATATTTTTATCTTTTAGATGACACCTCATGCTAAAAAAATAAATGATTTATGCCAGAGAACGAGTACAATGAAAACATGCCTGATTTCTGCCTAAATGAGTGGAAGTTGAGTAAGAAGTCGCTCAGCTTTCCTGACTTAGCTGCTGACAATGGACTTTGATGCATGAGTGAATTTACACAAACATGGGGATCCGGGAAAACATGAGAAACAGGCTAGATCAGGAAAGTTACTCATTTGGGCTGGAATCAAGCATGTTTTCGTTGTACTCGTTCTCTGGCATAAATCATCTATTTTTTAATCATGAGGTGTCATATAAAAGATAGAATTATGAATTTGTTGGCGGTGTTTGTCCTTTTTCAAAATAAGTATGTTTACTACCCTTAAAACTCACCCCAAAACCTCACCCAAACTTGCAATTTCTGTGTGCAAATTGAATTTTGGTAACACCACTTTCCATCGTTTTAATTCAGTCATGCGTGAATTATGTGCCATAAGTTGTATATCAAATGAAAGAAGATACACAGAGCTTTTCAAACATATATATATCATCAAGGAATTTATTCATTATAACATAAAATTTCTGCCATGAAACCCGGTTTCGTTTTTTCTGGGACAGTCTGTATAGGTTCTCAATGAAACAGTTTTATCTCTAATAATGCCTCCAGCTACTTCGAAGTGGAGGCATACTACAATTCTAGAAAATATCTTCTTGTCTTGTTCCCCTATCGGGCAAGTAAAATCAGGGATCACAAGGATCACAATTTAAAGAATACAACGTTTTTTGGCACTTATTCCATAGTTGATGACTTGTAAACTAAGTCTGCAGAAAAAAATAAACACAGTAGTGATTTTAGGCTAACTTTCTGATGCCAAATCTCACCTAGCCCACATTTACTAATTATTTACTAATTACCCCAAAATGTATTGATTTCATGGGAAATTACTGCCAAATTCTTTTTCTTGAGGAAAAATTACATATAGAGAGCATAATTGTGAAAAATACGGCCATCTAGACGCTAGTCTAATCACATCAATACCGATTTCTTTATTTGTTAGGTTGGTCAAGTATTATTTTGCATCAATGACTTTTCAGTGGCCTAAAGCTCATATTTGGTGACCTTGGACCAGCAAGCCAGAGCTTCTACCAAGCCCTATACTACCTTGCACTCACCATATCAAAACTGTCAGTCTGGCTGTAATAGTTGGTCTGGCTGGCTGCATCGGACAGCGCCTCAACGTCTATCCATTCCTCTTCTGCCTCCCCGTCAGTTGAGTCGTCAACACAATGCTCCACCTCCTCCTCAACCGCTACACTTCTAGCTGAATCAACCACTTGCTCTGCCCCAGTTCCGTGACTTAGGCTTAATAAAGGCTCGTCATTCAGAAGATATGGTTGAGAATCGTCATGGCAAAGTGGTAATCTTCGAATGCGTATTCGGGGAAGTAGAAGTGGACTTTGGACTAAACTTTGGTGGCAATTTTCAGATCTAATTTCACCCCCTATCTGGTCACTTGCACTTGCAGTATCTAATGACTGGTTATCATGAGGGATTAACTGCTCACTGCCTGGCTGCTTTGATTTTGAAGAATTGTTAGAATGTACTTCATTTTCATTTGTCCGAGGAGATTGGGCCACATCATCTGAATGCAATAACCGATCACTGTCTTGCTCCGATTCGGAAGAATTATCAGAATGTCCTGCATTTTCCTTGTCCTGCATCGATTGGGCCACATCATCGGATTGTTTTGACTCGTCACAGTGTTGCGATGACTGGGCCAAGAGCTCAGAAGGGGTCAAGCTACCAACGTCCTGCATGGATTGGTCCAAATCATCGGAATGCATTAGTTGATCACTGTCGAGTACGGGCTGGGTTGGAATATCGGAACTAGTTTTTCGATCGCTCGTTTGCTTCATCGGGGAATGCATCATTGGTAGTTTCTTGCGAGTTGAACGAACCGGACGACTGGGAGACTGTTGAAATTCAGGGTCGGAATGTTCATGATGGCTATCTCGCTTAGACTTGGCTGAAGTCACCTGTTTCTTATTGGGAGTTCGCTTAGCAGGACTGTTCCGGTCCTTACGGTGAATGTCAGACTCGGATTGTCCCGAAGAACCTTGTTGGTTGCTGTCTTGTTCAGGGTTGGTGGGCTTTTGAGGCTGTTTGTGAGTTGGATGGGGCGGACTTTCACAGGAGAGTTGAGAGTCGATAAGATCACCATACCAGGGTTGCACTGTTGGAAGAGAAAATAAATGAATAATCAATCAATACAAGAGACTTTATATATAGCACATATAACAGATTGTCCTGAAGAACCTTGCGGATTGCTGTCTTGTTCAGTGTTGGTGGGCTTCCGAGGCTGGTGGTGAGCTGGATGAAGAGCGACTTTCACAGGAGTGTCGAGTGTCGGGAGGATCACCATACCAAGGTTGCACTGCTAGAAAATAAAATAAATAATCAATTCAATCAATACATGAGGCTTTATAGAGCGCATATAGGGGATTGTCCTGAAGCATCTTGATGATTGCTGTCTTGTTCATGATTTGCGGGCTTCCGAGGCTGGTGGTGAGCTGGATGAAGAGCGACTTTCACAGGAGTGTCGAGTGTCGGGAGGATCACCGTACCAAAGCTGCACTGCTGGAGAAGAAAATTAATACAAAAATCAATCAATACCCGAGGCTTATAATAAAGGGGATAATATAATGAGGATGGCAAATTATGAAATACATTTTTGTCCTAATTAATTTATGCCAAGTCACCTGAAAGCTCTGAATGGAGAACCTTACAATCCATGATTCAGGATAAAAGCAAACCTTAGAAGCCAAGCAAGAGTTCGCTTTAAAAGTCATCACCCGAAAAGTCCAATACTCCTGCTGCAGTCAATGCATATATGTGACCTTACACCACAAAACGACCGTTATGTCGCTGTAGTAGTTTCTCTTTTATTTATAAGCTAAAGCTGAGATTCAGGATTTGGGTATTTCTTGAATTTAAGCATATCTTAATCTACCTTCTGTGAAATTTTGAGTGTCGGAAATTATGTTTACATATTATTTTTCATCTAATAAATGTAATCTTATTACAGCGTTTGAATGGACACTGATCTTTTAAGCGGCCTGTTTCTCCCTTATTTAAAAAAAATGCTTCAGCCATATTCCAAATCTTTGGCGTTCATTTTGAGCGGGTTTCCTTAGTCCAAATATGAACAATCATATATAATTTTAAAGGTAATGACTTCAATTCTAATGTTATATGAAAATCAGCACAATCAGTTTTCCCGACTTATTGGTCGTTTTGCGGTGTAAGGTGACATATAACGTAATGCCAAAATCAAACGGTCTTGAAAGAATATGCAATCTTTTTGAGAAGATTTAGACCCGAGAACATACATGTACTTTCTATTATTTTTTTTTTTTTAAATCTCCCCTCCTCCTCATTCTCATCTTTCACCTCTCCTTTTTTTAAATTGTATTTCGTATTAATCTGTCTCCTTTATCCATGAAGTCTCTTGCAGAAACTTGTGTGATAATATACTGTTGTTAACTGGCGGTGGAGGGAATAGCCCGGAATATTACATCCCGAGGGATTTAAAATGCTATTGAGAGAAGAGTAAATAAGTCCAGAGACGAAGTCGAGGGACTTATTTTCTTCACGAAATAGCATTTGGAATCCCGAGGATAGGAATATTCCGTGATTTTCCGGACAACAAAGTTAACAACTGTTTTATCATCTGACTGTCAAATTGAAATCATAATCCGTTTCACTCGCTCAAAGAAACACCCGCTTCACATCACATTTATATTCACAAAACATGCACAATACAGTCGGCGTACTTAGAGTGCCTTTCTCAGCACTAATATCTCAACATATTCAGATCACTGCATTTCTATCAGAACTACTTGTCGATTGTTTCCTTCGATTATATTTACCAGGTCACTTTCTGATCCAATTGTACTGAAAATCGCTATTTTCGTTTTTTTTTCTTCTTTTGTTCGCTGCCCTCGAGATAAATGATTTTATACGTGTCACATGCATGTACAAGTAACACGGTACGATACGCCGTTATGTACACGTTTAATACGGTATGTGTACATTTTGTATCGTAAACAATTGCCATGTAATATTGCCATGTACTATCCAAAAATATAACACGGCAGCGGCATGTACTGTATTTACTAAGTCAGGTGATAAATAAGAATTATTACTCACACTCAATGCTGTCAGACAGGAAGAGTGGTTCAATGCAGCTATAGTCCTCGTGATTGTCAGGTGGTAACATCTGAAAGAAGACATCAAAATATCTAGATATTATTATGTTATTGTTGAAACAATTTGAGTCTTCGGATTCAAGAATGTTGTTGCGATAACCCTAACTATATGAGTTATTCTAAGATACAGACTCTACAGTATACTCAAGACACATTTTGCTTCGTTGGTAGCAAATACTAGAGTGTTTTATTCCAATCCAAGTTGCTGCAGTGCAGATACAATAACACAGCCAGTCTCTGTTTATGTGAGAGGATAATTAATGACCAAGGGGTGAAATGGTACATACTGGTCAGCTTTATAGCCCGATCATGGCCAGTGCAGTGACATGTGGAATGTTAATGGGGGGAGCTGAGGGATGACGAATGGTGAAGGTGAAATGAGTTCATGAGAATGATACAATTCAGAGTATGATCCAAAATCAACTACATGTACTGTATATGGCACTGGTTTTTTTAAAGATGCCAAATGTGTCAACCAACATGGTCAAAATTGAAATTAAGTGAACTAACTTCAAACATGTTTTTTTTAACATTGACACAACTTATATTTTCGTGAAATATAAATATCTGGGCTTAATCTATCCCCAATTCTGCGAAATATCTATGGACATTTAGGATTTCCTATATTTAAAAGAAAAATATGATATATTTTCACATTGCCATACTAAAATCCTACTATTCCAAATGGCATTACAAATGATACAAATAATTAAAGTGGGCTTCTGACATCATGTGTGCCATTTTCGGGGCTTCTGTTTCTTAAATTTTAGTTTTTAGGTCATTTTAAAGTGAAAAATAGCCTTAAAATTTGAATTTTGCAATTTGAAGTTTTTGTAATGCAATTTTTTTTTACTGTTGTTGGTTCAAACTTTTTGTATGGAAACAATACATGATAGGACATATTTACATGATATAAAATTGGAGCAAGACACTTGCAAACAAAATTCAAATTTGATTCTTGTATGTGTTTCGGACGTTACACATTGTTAACATTTACCCTTTTTTTACACTTCTATGACCAGTTGTGGTTTAAATCTTTGCTATTTTGGAATATTTAAATACAGAAAATATATGTTTAGATGTAAATCTATCCAAATTCTTCTTTGAAATGGTCAAATTAACTTCATAGCACAGAAAGGGGTCTTCTATCAACCATAGACATTATAGTACAGTACAGTACATGTAAACTTGATTTATATATAATTATATGTTCAGATCTCCAAAGTAGAGACAATTTTAAGGGTTTTAGTGAAATTATGAAGTACTGTGTACCTAGTACTACAATAACTACAATTTGAGAATTGTGATCTGTAATTTATTGTAGTAAAGTTGCATTATGTTATGACATACCCTATTTTGTTTCGGACGTTACATGGTGTTAACATCACTTCAAAACATATCTTAACTCGCTTTGTTTGCACGATTTTGCAAGCAAAACCCATAAATATGTGCATTAATTGAACTCCCAACGAAAGGGAAAGTGAATGAAGTCCATATTGATAGACAAAATCCAAGATTTTGTACAAATATTACATGCAATTAGAAACTGTTATTAATATACAGTCAAAGGATGATCGATGTGACTTTCCAGAGTTTCCTTCATCATTTTACAAAAGATAAAAGTACATTATATGTAAATTGTACAATGACATACATTGTATATGATTTGAATTTTCCATTTTCTTATTTTGATAAAACATGAAGCTCAAACTAATTTTATCAAACTATTATCAAACTATTATCGAAAATTAGAATAACTGTCATAAATGCATTACTGATCAATATGATATTAGCAAAACCTCAAATTCAAGTTATAATGACACATGTACATGTACAGTACACTTGTATGTACCACATAAGGTTATGGTCAAGAAAATATATTTGTTCCAGCAGATATGGTTACATTTTTCAAACATAGCTGACTTGCGCAAAAATGTAATTGATCATAAACCAGTAATGTTCTGGAAATTGCCTTAAGAATAAGATAAGGAATTATCTTGGTGTACATGTACTGTACATATAGTTTACATGGCATATGCCATATAGTATTTCAAAACCAACTTGTTTTAACATGTGGATTTTTTTAATACAAATGATTAACATTTTAATTAGTGTCAGTAAAACATGTGGATCAACGCAGATTATTTTCTTCTTATCAAGTTTAAGTATATGAAAAAAACATGTTTTGCAACTTTGAGTAAATTTAGCATACACTGTAGTTATAAGTACTTTTGTATACCACTAAAAGGCTCTGTTAATGAAAATGTCTATATTTCCACTAAATGAATAATGAAACAGAGACTTAACATGTGTTTCTTATAGAACATTATAAAGGCAATCAACCTAATAATGCATCTGATGTGATACAAAAAAACAAAATCAGTATACACTATACATGTAGTTCTGTGTGTGCTTTACAACATGAACAATTATGGGGCAAAAATAGCAATTCCTCACATTTTATAAATAAAAGTTCCTTCCCAGAGACAAATAACTGATAATTTATTTTTCAAAACACTTTTGCTTGGAGCAGGAAGCATATAGATCATGAAAAATGTAGATAATACTTTTTTAAATGTTCCAAATTTAATTTTTTGTGCAATCAAAATGTGTGTTAACACCATTTTGTAATGTCCGAAACAAGCTCACAATACCATACAAAATATTCTGTAAATGGTAAACAAAATACAGGAGTTGTTGCAGCAGGTAGTGTTTCAGTTCCACAAAAGAAAGGTTATTGTTCCAAGTAGATTAGTCATATCATTCACTATATCAAGTGTCTTGTAAATCTTTAGTGGTTACAAATTAGCTGAGAAAAATCGATAAAAAATTGGTGAAAATGTGGATTTGGCGCAGACTAAGCATCTAAATGTTATTAAAGCATTATGTATTTTGATGATTATGTTTCAATTACATGATCTAAATGAATAATAATAACCATATATTATCATTTTGAAAATAAATGCACTAAAATATCAATTTTGTGTTAACAATTACCCCATGTAACGTCCGAAACACATTTGTTTACATTGGTTGATCTCAAACATTTTTTTTGGCAATTAATTACCCAATTCATGTGTAAATTTGTTTCAAAATGAATACTATTTTATATTATGATGATTGATTCATATAATGTGCCCTTTCCTGTGACTTATGAGCTTATAAGTTACATTTTTGGTTTCGGACGTTACATTTGTTTCGGACGTTACAAATGTTAACGGAAAGTTAACTTTAAAGATAAAATCATAATACAATAAGTTATTGCATTTTTTTTTTCTGTGATGGGAAGGTACATCAAGTCTCTTCAAAACTGAGATAAATAATTGTTTGTGTTATCCCCCTTTTAAAAATTATTTCTAAAGAAATATTGTTTCGGACGTTACAAAATTGTTAACGGAAAATGAGAGCATGTGTGCATTTCATGTTTTTTTGTTTGTTAATCGCTGGCTTAAGAAATCAGTCATTTCCCTTTTAGGCAATATGATGAGGAAACTGTTAGTTCAATTTTCAAACTGATATCATTTCAATAAATTATGATACTGGTAGGGGTAATGAGGGGTTAAATTGTTAACGGAGGATGTAACGTCCGAAACACCAATTTTGATGGCATTGTACTGTCAAAATATTACTTTACATATTAAGCGCCATTAATTTTCTGAAAGTTTAACTCACACTCGTTCATAATTATCAACAAATAAAAAAACAAAAAAATCTGTTAGTGTTTTTTTATACCTGAACATAATTGAACCCATTTTTGGTTGACAAATTTCCGTTAACAATTGGCCCTTTAGGGTTATCTGACCTATATAAAGGGAAGTCCAAATATTTTCGTTAAGGTATGGGAGATCAATCTAGGTGGATGCTATAAGAAAATACAAAAATAAGTTTTCAGTTCAGTATGTTTTTAAAAATACAGGCCCTCAAAGTGCCATTAAAGGGATCTAGTAACTTTGTTGAGATGTGCAAAAACTGATGAATGGTTGATGCAATGTATACTGTTGTTATCTCATATGTCCTCAGGGTATTGTGTGAAAATTTCAGGTCAAATGGACAATGTATGGCCAAGTAATGAGCGAAAATGCAAAGTGATATTGGGTGATATTCACCAACTCACTGCATTCACTTTGTACAGGGATGAAAATCTCGCCCGGAGATTTTCTTATCTAAATACTTCAATCATACATATCTTTGTAATGAAAGGGAAATTTGAAAAACCGAAAGCTGTCCCATGATTTTATTGTTAATACGAATACAACAAGGTATAAAGGAACCGCTAGAATTACAATTTTATTTTGAGGATTTGGACAATGTTACTAAGTCCCTTTAAGCCTTTTGGCACCTTTAAAAAAACCAGAGCCATATATATACTTCAATATATCACACTTGTGAATAGAACAAAACTATCAAGAATCTATTCTCAGATTCAAACTTCCTTGAATCGATGGGACAAGTCATAGAGCTTACACACGCACCTGGAAATATGAACATATAACACCTGTATAGAGTGGTGAAGTGTGACGTCATCAAAAATCTATTTTCAGAATTTTCAAATTTGAACTTCATTTTCCGAAAGAGCATCAAAAATAATGTCCAAATACTGAAAAACAGTATTGGCTGAGATATGCTCATCCAAATTAATTTGATTTCAATAGGCAATCAGTGTTATAGTGCTCTGGTTCATAACGTTATGAACCAGAGCACTATAACACTGATTTCCTATTGACACAAAATTCATTCGGATGGGCATATCTCAGCCAATACTTAACATATTCAATTGATTTTCAGTATTTGGACATTGTTTTGTACGCTCTTTCGGAAAATGAAGTTCAAATTTGAAAATTCTAAAAATTGATTTTTATGACATCATAGCTTCTGTACTCTATTGAAGAGTCTGCATTAGCTTCCAAAACACGACAATTAAAGGACCTAAAGAATACAACGTACTTTGACACTTATTTCATAGTTGATGACTTGAAACATAGGTCTGCCGAAAAAAAATCCATGAAAATAGTGATTTAGTGATTTTCTGATGCCAAATCTCACTTAGCAGCCAGTTTACGCCCCACCCACATTTAGGGTCCGGAATCGGCAGCGTGATCGACATGTGATTGACAATTCATTGGCTTACGTCATGACGCGTCATCTACAGAATTTAGTTCATTAGTCCGTTCTTTAGATGACGTCACATTTTGGCGATTTAAAAGGGGCGTTCCCAGGAGAATTAGATATTTACTAATTACCCCAAAATTGATTGATTTCATGAGAAATGACTGCCAAATTCTTTTTCTTCGGGAAAAATTACATATAGAGAGCCGAATTGTGAAAATTAGGCCATCTAGACGCTGTAGTTCCTTTAAGTTCAAGGTACTCCTCATGACATGGAAAGCGCTGCATGGATCTACACCACCTTACATTTATAACTTGCTGGGAGAGTTCACACTGTCCCGGAATTTACGCTCATTAACCCAACACCGCTCTCTCTCTCAACGTAAAACTAAAATCAAGTTCACATACAAGCTCTCAGGAAACAAGCTTCAAGGCTCCACCCAACATCAATACTTGGGGATCACCTTGTCTTTAGACCTGAAATGGAACACCCAAGTCGACGAAGCAGTCTCCAAAGCTAACGGAATGATTGAATTTTTGCTACAAAACCTAGGTGCCGCCCCATAGAAATTGAAGGTCCCCATGATTGGATTTCTTTTATGAAACCTAGGAGCTGACCCATATAAATTGAAGGTCCCTGCAAGAGCTCAGTCACAGCAATGCTGAAGTCCCTGGATCTCCCACAACTCCAGGATATAAGGCATGCAAACAGACTAGTCGCGATGCACAAGATCATCCACAACAATGTAGAGATGCCATTAGAGGGACATCTCTGTTTTGAACAATAAAACAAGATCAAAATGAGACATCAACAACCCACTCTCACTTATTGTGCCATTTTCAAGAACCAACTGCTTCGAGAAGACATTATTCCAGAACACGGCACGTGTATGGAACACACTCCCTTACTCACTGACATCAATTAAAGATTTGTTGAAATTTTTTACAAAAATTAAATAGCTGCAAGCTCGATTGAAGTGGTCTTCTCAAAGTTAGCATTGGTTGTTGGTAGCTGCCGTGATTTTGGCTAGCCATTGGCTAGCAGGCTTGCATTAATGAGTATGTCATAAGGTACAATTTTTGTAATTTATCCTACCTCCAAATCTTCTCTGGTCGCTGTCAGCATGACGGTGGTTGGCATCTCTTTCGTGAGCCTCTCGTGGAGTAGCCTCTCCTCCCTCTCCTCCTCCGTCCCTCTATCAGCATTCCACGACCTTAGCACGCCTCGTTTACGCCCTCTCCTCAATCTACTCTGAGGAGATGATGACGATGACTCTTCCGTTCCCTATCAGATACAATAAAAAAACAGTTGAGCATCAATAACATTACAAACAAACAGGGTGGTATTCTACTAAATTTATCAACTTAGGCTGGACTAAGTGGACATAAATTACCACTAACCAGTAAAAACATTCCACCCCAGTGGAATTTGACTAGCAGATTGATTGTTGTCATATGTACCACCAGAGATATTGGTAATGGTATATGATTGAAGTCACACATATCACTTTGGGAAAAATCTTCGGAAGTTAATGGATCACTTTAACTCTACCGTAAACCGGGGTGACTTTTGCCACTTTTTGAATATATTCTTGAATCATTTTTTCATAATTATTTGTTTTCAAAAATTTCTTCCATAATAAGGGTGTACTAGTAAAGGTCTATCTACTGCATATATATTCTTCCCTTCTTGATTTTTATTTTTCTTTATTTTGTTGGTCGAAGACTGGCAAAAGTCACCCCGGGTGTCGGGGTGACTTTTGCCGGCACACATTTTGTTGTTTTTAATACAACACTTTCAATATTTTTCTTTACTAATGTTCTTAGAAAATACACTGAACCTCTTTCTCCTATTGTTTTACTTATAAATACTTTTAAAAATACATGATTTTAGTAAAAAAAATGATATTACAATAGGATAATGCACAATTTTCCAAATCTTCAAAATGTACATTGCCTTCCCCTATCTCAAGTCTGATAACAGTTCAGATAACTTCTTCTTATGTCACTAGCTCTATCAGTGAACATTACTGCAATTTTCATGGAGATTTAGTTCTAAGAATGCTAGATTCACATCTTAGCAGTTTGTCTCAAAATTTTCTTTGCCACAAGATGACTACTTCACTCCTGTATTTTGATTCAATGTATACTCTTATTCCTTTAAATAAATAAAAATAAAACCGAAAATTGTTCTTGAAACATAATCTAATTGATCATAAGGCCAAAGTAAATGATATTTCTGATCACACTGCATTCATAATGCACAATTTATAAAAATCTGAAATATGAGACTTAACCACATTATTGCATTTTCATTTTTTGTGTGACATTTGAAGGCGCAATAGCCTAGAAGCGATTTTAAGAGCTTGCTAGATATGCACTGAATATAACCTAATAATAACATTACATTTTGTCTCCTATTAACAACTCTGTAACCAAAAACATAATAATTCTATTCTGGCCAAAGTCACCCCGAGCTTGCAGCAAATAGCCCGGGGTGACTTTTGCCACGGCCATTTTGAAAAAATCAGAGGGATGGTTGATGAAGTTAGTGCATTGGCAGTTTGGTACACCCTTAGTGTACGTTACCTGACATATTTGCTTGATTCTCCATTTTCCGTTTTCTGTAGAGACTCAAAAGTTTGACCACCATATCAATCATGCGCTTTATTTTTCATACAAAAAACAACAACAAAAGCACAGAGGGTAAGCCGTTATAAAAGAACGTTATGAATTTTTATAATGTTCATACATTAGCCTATGAGAATATGTAAAAATATTTTCAGAAATTTGTTCAAGTAAGAGAGCCTCAATGAAAATACATTTTTCTCACAGGGTGGCAAAAGTCACCCCGGCGGCCAAAGTCACCCCGGTTTACGGTATGTGAATGGCAGAATAAATGAAGGCTATGGATAAGGTTACCTTTGATGCATCGCCCTGTTCATTAGGTGCAGCATCACTGTCGGTAGAACTCGAACCTCCGTCCCGTGATGGAAGTTTCTCCAGGAATCTGGTAACCATGGCAATAGCTTTCCTACAATGTCTCCTCTCATCATCATCCTCCTCATCATCTCCATCTGATGAGGCGTTACCAAGGTAATGCGGGACCCCCAAGACCCACCTGGCAAGGTCGTCCACCTCTTTCCATTTCAGGCTGGGGTTTGCCTGCTCCTGGGTCTCCTCAGCATCCTGGCTAGGGTCTATTACCTGTTTTGAGGAGAATACATGGTACAGGGTGTTTCAACAATATATAGTGACAAATGAATACAATGCAAGGCAACTAGGGAATAGACCCCTTTCCATTCTAATTAGTGGTTAGGCCCTTTCTCTTGCATTGATCTCCTCAACTTCCTGGTTGGGTCTAGTATCTGTTTGGGGGAGATCCAATATTGTACAGGGTGTCTCAAAAATATAAATAGGAAGATTTAAACAGAATGCTTCTAAAGGTAACAGGGCCTTTAGATACTTAGGTTGCAAGGTTATGAACCTCTCTCCATTTCAGTCAGGGGTTTGCCTGCTCCTGGGTCTCCTCAACATCCTGGCTAGGGTTTTGAGGAGAATACATGGTACAGGGTGTTTCAACAATATATAGTGACAAATTAATAGAACAACGAATGGACCGATTGACTCGAAAATTGGCACATGCGTAAAACTAGTCTAGTAGAATAATAATTTGAAGAAAAAAACAAAATTGGACCATTATTTTTTTTTTAATAATTAATTAAAATTTTGAATATGCAAATTTTTGACGAATTTGGGGGAAAATTGGGATTTTCATCTAAAATCAAGAGAAATTACAGGATTTCTTCAGGTTTTCAGGTAAAAATACTTTCAAATGATGTAATTCATCATATCCATGTTATGGTAATAAAATATATCACTAATTTGCATAAATATGCATATTAGTATTCCCGGATTTATGTTTTCATTCTTATGTATTTTATTGTTTTTATTGTTTTTTTAATTTGTTTTTTTAGAAGAACTTATCTCTGAAGTGTATGAATTAAACTAATAACAAAGAAATAATCCAAATTATAATTCAATGTAACAATTATAACAGATTTGGAGTTTACATGGCATCGGATGTAGGAATTACATAGAATCCTGTACAAAAATTGAGACTTGAGAGAAAAAAGTCATGAAGTTTGAACGTGAAATTCCAATCGGTCTAGATGCACGTCGAAAAAAACGACGTGGGGGGCCAAAATGGCCCCCCCCCCCCCCCCCCCCCCCCCAGTGGGATTAGGGTTAACAATTATACAATGGAAGATAACAAAATGCCTAGGCAACAATGGCTTTCAAACACTTAGCTTGCAAGGTTATGAACCCTTGGCCCTTCCTCTTGCATCGGACTCCTCAGCATCCTGGCTGGGGTCTTTAATACTTGTTTAGAGAAGTACACATTGTACAGGGTAGGCCTGAGTCATGTCGGAATTTTTTTGTTCCGGAATCCGCCGGTGTTGTGCCGGTCGGAATCCGGTATTCCGATAAAAAAAAATCTGCCAATGAATGATACGGAACGAACACGCACTAGAAGGTCTGCCATGGTTTCGGCAGCGCAGGCATGCAGGCCCCGCGCTGCGAGACAGGCCAACTCAACTGCCTTGACCTTGCAAGCAAGTTGCACTCTTAAAAAGTGCCGAAAAGGAACGAAAATGTCTCTTATTTTACTTATGGTACATGTTTGTATGGCTTCTATTATATTAATACGGTAAGCTTCAACCCCCCAAAATGGTTCCCACTCGAGATATCCTCACCCCGAGGATTCGGCGACTTCCCGACCGTCGCGATTGAAGAATATACGTTTTGCGGAGGACAATAAGGCATTCCCGAGTCGCTCCCACCACGTGGTCGTCGTCCAGATCGAAGAAAAGGGAAAGTCAGCAATGTCAATTGCCCGTTTAAGACGCCGAGCATTGACTAACGATTTATCGCCGTAAAAGTATTTGTAAGAATATAAATTGGAGTAGATAAAACAAATAATATATCGAGAAACCATTTTAGATATAACACGTTGCGAAACTACCCAGGTTTTGATAAATATCAATATTTATATTATGCGGATGGTATGGTAATGATCGCTATTGCCGATTGGCATCGTGTTTGTAAGTGCATGGACGACAAAATGCGACAACTTCAATTTAGCTGCGGTTATACAACGCGCAATGGCTGTACAGCCGTGTATACACGTCGCGGAGTCATCTAATCATCCCACCGAACCGTAGTTTATTTGCATAGCTCACTGACCTGCTGACCATCGTCTCTATTCGCCCTACCGTACACGATACTATAATTGCGCCAGCTTGTGGTAAGATGTATTAAGTCCGCGAGCACACATGCTTTGCACACAGCTGAGCGGGCGTGCAAAGTGCATTGAAGTGAATAAAGCGGGGTGGACAATGGTGGAGCAGGGGAGTTTTATACAATCTCGACATCTTGCAGTAATATGATTGTATTATATGTCCGCGAAGAGAAGACGCCTGGGGGTGGGGGGGGGGGGGTATCTGCTCATTTATTATGCAATGCATGTATTGACGGCTACTATTCCCTTCAACCATGGAACTCCCATATCCTTGCTTCAACGGAATATATCATCGGGTTTCACAAGAATATGACAAAATGTATACGCCGGAGAACTTAGATTGGATATGAAATGTTCATGGGACACGACGGGTTATGTGTCATGCAGGCAATTGGAGTCGCGGGGGGGGGGGGGGGGGGGGGAGGGGGGTCAGCGGCGAAGCTACTGTATATTAGCAAGTACACGAACATAGTGTACTGTATCTAATTTAATACAAGCGGAACAAATTATGGACTCTATAAAATATGGGGGAATAACTGAATAACTTTGCATGGGTACTAAACCATTATGATTTTGTTATACATTGGCCGGATATCGTTGGACGGGACCCTAATGCGTCGGGGCCCCGTCCAACGACGGGTTGTGGGGCGGGATTGAGTCGCCCGTGTTTAATTTGTCTTATACTATTTAAATTATGACTCTGGGAATAGTAAAGATTTAAAGTATCGTTATGTCATCATCGCCTCTCTCTCACAAAAACCCGCGGATTTCCGCGGGTACAGCTAGTTTAAAATAAATACGAAAACAATTACCTGCAAAAACAGCAACAACAAAAAAATGCGCTGATTATATCTCGAACATTTTCTAACTCGCTCGAAACTCCATGAACTGAAGCTAATACAACGACACGAATAAGTCAACACTAACTTGTATACTTTGCGTGCAGGCTATAGGGTCTATTTTCCTACGCGAGATCCATCCGCTGGGGATTTCCCCAATTCCCGGCGGATCGATCTCGCGCAAGAAAATAGACCCATAACCTGCACACAAAGTATAAGAGTGATATGGCGGGATGTGTCGGAGCATTAGTACCGATAGCTAGAGGGCGGACTGGATGTCAACGTTTGAGAAACGTTTGATGACATATGGTACGGCGCAGCTAGCTCTGACCGATAGCAGCTGCATGACTGTGCGGGGCGCGCCGGGGTAGCTAGCCTAGTCGATCGTAGTAGTACTCGCTAGATCGGCTTTCATATAAACGCAGCGGATTTCTTGTCGTTGTAAGTTGCATTCGACATCGTCTTTCTTGTACTTTTTTGTCATTTGTTTTCTTCTGTTAGTTTTCTACTACAAAATATGAATTTTTGAGGAAAAAGAGGTTTTCCGTGATTTTCATCGGAATACCGGAATGGAGAAAACAAAACCGGAACACGCACACACCGAACGGATTCCGGTATTCCGTCCGTTCCGACCCAGGCTTAGTACAGGGTGTCTCAACAATGTTTAATAGAATATATCTAGAATGCCTCTAGAGTCTAGAGGTATTAAATTGTGAACAAATGGGACTTCTGAAATACTTACTAGGGCATCTAAATAATTAGTTTGTTAGGTAATGAATCCTTTTTTTATTTTAATCGGTGGTTGTGCCCACCCCTACAAGACAAGGGGTTAACAGCATGCTGCATTAACCCCTTACTCCATTGCCTGGTAAAAAAAGCCTGATAGTCAGCTGCCCTCATTGTCCCAGTAAACACTGGGGAAATCCCCTGTCTGCCTAGCCTTAAACTAGATGTTTTTCACACTATCAATTTGATGCTGTGTTATGGCTGTAATAGCATAATATGGCTTTGTTCAACCAACAATTATAGCATGTCTTCATTCTAAAGAATTCTTACAAACTGAACTATCTATAAGATTAACATGGTCATGATTGAATGAAGGCTTCATTGAATCATGACCATGTTAATCTTATAATAGAATCAAAGCTGGCTGTAAAGATTAAAGAATTCTTTATAGTCACAGATTGACCTACATTCTTTGTTACGTTTATACAAAAGCTAAACCAGGGCCTATGGCCAGGCAGTCAATTCACACATTCACAGACAATGGACACAGATGTAAGATCCTTTCAATCACCTTGTCATTGAAGTTGTTTTTTACCACTGTTCTGCAGTTTCAGTAGGAATTTAAGAATGTTACTGGGCATAAGCCTAAACATGTAAACAACTGGTCTACTTTTGCATTTAGAGGGCAGTACAGCTCTGGCACAGATAACCAGATTGGATCAGATCCATTGCAATATTTCTAAAGATCACAATTCTCAAATAGGAATTAAAAGTACTTTTTACATCAGAAGGCTCAATGTAAGTTTCAAATTGTGTTTAATTCTACCCTCCTACTATCCACAGTTGATTAATTTGGTGAGATAATACTTTATTATAGCTAGAGATAGTTTTTCATTTTTGGTAAATCTCACAAAATCTCGCACAATTACTGTGCTTTCTATATGGCATTGGTCTTAGGGTGGGTTGTGCCCTTCTTCATGCATCAATCTGAAAAAAACATCCTGACAGGGATCTATCATACCTGTTTAGAGAAGTCCTGTACATATTGTACTGGGTGTCTCTGAAATTTTAATCAATGATGAATGGAGAATGTTAAGGTCATGGAATTCTTTATCATTTTGGTTGGGATTGAAATTGACAATCCACCTAGATATTGCCCCACCCCCTCCAATTTGTTTGTAATCATCGCAGACAAATTCTTGCAAAACAAAATCTGTTATTGTTTGAGGGGATGATAAATACATAGCCGCAATGTGCAACTTCAACCTCCTGCAAAGTGTCAGAATTATCAGCAAGTTGATTGTGGTCGCTACCCAGGAAGAAAAAAGAAGAAGTATGTTGTAATGTTGAACAATTCAATTAAAAGGGGTAAAAAAAAAGGAGCTACTTACACTTGTCTCAGTCATTGGTCCATGAGCGAACTGGCTTGATCTTGGGTGCATCTGGGACATCTGTTTAGCTGAGGATTCATTTGACAAAAGCTGATCTGAATTTTTTTGAGGGAAAAAGAGTGATGGTAAATCCATATTGATATAGCATAAATTAAAGTATAGCAAGTGAGTAGGACATTTAAGGTGCACCTGTAAAGTGTCAGATATTGCCCCAAATGACATTTGAGACTTCAATCCTATACCAAAATCATTGTAAGATATGTCTGAATGATGTGTGAAAGTTTCATTGAAAAAAAACACTGCTTTCTTGGTTAAAAAAGCGAAAATTTGCGTCAGCTTTTACAACTAATTACAGTATAACGTTTATGACCGTTCATGAACGCTCTTGAGCTGAATGATTATCAACGATAGATATCGTCATACTAAAGGGGCATTTGAAACTAGATGGATCTTCGACTGCGCGCAGTCGAAAATGATGCCTCCGCCATTACGCAATTTATTTATATCAAGCCCAAATCAACATGTACACAGAATTAATTCTGTCAACTCAATTTTGAAGGTACTCTGTCTTTTAGATCTTGACGTATCACAATTATGAGCTATAAAGTGACCTCGACCTTTGCCCTCATGACCCCAAAATCTAATGACTACAATTGTTCCCTATTATACATTCAGGTATCAAGTTGGATTGAAATCTGATATTCGGCTCTTGAGATTTCCAATCTCAAGCTACTTTTACATATAATGAGCCCTGTGACCTTTGACCTTTGACCTCATGACCCCCCAAATCTAAGCAGTTCATTGGCTCTCCAAGGAACATACATGTACCAAGTTTGGTCAGAATATGTCAATCCCTTCTTGAGATAACGCGATCACAAGCTATGTTTGCATATATAATGAGCTCTGTGACCTTTGACCTTTGACCTCATGACCCCAAAATCTAATCATATCATTGGCCCCCCAAGATACATATATGTACCAAGTTTGGTCAGAATCTGTTAATCCGTTCTTGAGATAACCCGATCACGAGCTATTTTTGCATATATAATGAGCTCTGTGACCTTTGACCTTTGACCTCATGACCCCAAAATCTAATCAGATCATTGGCCCCCGAAGATACATACATGTACCAAGTTTGGTCAGAATCAGTCAATCCGTTCTTGAGATAACGCGATCACAAGCTATTTTTGCATATATAATGAGCTCTGTGACCTTTGACCTCATGACCCCAAAATCTAATCAGATCATCGGCCCCCCACGATACATACATGTACCAAGTTTGGTCAGAATCTGTTAATCCGTTCTTGAGATAACCCGATCACGAGCTATTTTTGCATATATAATGAGCTCTGTGACCTTTGACCTTTGACCTCATGACCCCAAAATCTAATCAGATCATTGGCCCCCAAAGATACATACATGACCCAAGTTTGGTGAATATCCGTCAATCGGTTCTTGAGATAACGCGATCACGAGCTATTTTTGCATATATAATGAGCTCTGTGACCTTTGACCTTTGACCTCATGACCCCAAAATCTAATCAGATCATTGGCCCCCCAAGATACATACATGACCCAAGTTTGGTGAAAATCCGTCAATCGGTTCTTGAGATAACGCGATCACGAGAACGGGACGTACGTACGGACGTACGGACGGACGGACAACCCGAAAACATAATGCCTCCGGCTACTTCGTTGCGGAGGCATAAAAATCGAACCCTATTTTATTCTTCTCTTACCATAAGCCAAACAACACGGTAGAAGAGAAATGTGGAAGCTCAATTTAATTTTTGTGGAGTTAGACACATTACAGGTGCACCTTTAACAAATATGTGTTAAAGTATTAAACATGGCTTGTTCTTTTTTCATATTATATAATAAATATCAGTATATGAGTACCTTGTCGCCCCTGTGAAAGCTGAGATGTGCCTTGATTGACGGCCGTGAGGAGCTGGCTGAGGATGGCGTTGGGGTCCATGTTGGACAACACTTGGGAGAAGTGAGACGACGTGTCATGATTGGTGTTCTCCATACTAAAATAAAGGAAAAAACAATAAACAATACATATAAACAGTAGTGTATCAAAATATGGTAGAACTTCTTTACACCAATTTCTAAAAACTTTGGCCCCAAGTCAGTTGTATGGAATTGTCTTTGTGAACAGCTGCATTTCAAACTTATCATATCTATAATAGGGTAAAAAAGAAGTGCAATAAATAGAATGTACATAATATCAATTTTGTTTTAACTCCTTGAAGAAAACATTATGATATTATATAAGATGATGACGTCATAATTAAGGGAAATTGAGCATTCCTATTGGTTGATTACCGATGCTTAATCCGGTATAGTAAATGGTAAAGTTATAGTGCATATGCACTATAACTGCGCAGGGGATGGCCTTGGAGTGCGTAATGTGCGCTTGTTCTTGAATGGGGAAAATGCGCAGAGCGGGCAATTATTTTTAATACGCGCTGGCCCTTGTACAAAGTACGCAGGGCCGACGAGAGAACACTCACAATTTGAGCAAGGTCAATTTGGGTTTATCAACATGATAACAAAATCAGTTCCTCAAAATAATCATCTTATATAACAAATAGTACATGATTCCTGTCGTTAAATATTCCATAATAGACATCTCTACATTTTTTATTTCTCTCGTGCAATTATATTGCACTCGGCCTGCGGCCTCGATGCAATATAATCGCTCTCGAGAAATTAAAAATGTATCGTTGTCTATTCTGGTAAACCATGCTCTATTTGTATATATATGAAACTTACCCATCTCCCCCCTTACAGTTATGAACTGAACAGCATGTGTATTCCTGAATGTGTCTATTTAGCGTACTTCTCTAATTTAGGCTGGATGCCTACTTCCCTCTTAGCTTCAACAAATTGTCAAATGGAAGAAATTACAAAGAACTAAAGCATGGATTGATTCCTTGAAAGAAAGAGTGGATGACGCACTTGAATGGCTTCAGTAGAATACTGTAGTGTACTGTACAACAGTACCACATGCCCCCTATAAATATCGCTGTTGTTTTGAAAATCATGTCACAACATGTCCTAGCTCACAAGCTCATCCCTGCTTGGTCCCACATCTACAACATAAATGGTAATAGCCTAGTATTGACCATTTACATGCTATATGCACAATTTAATTTGCTGGCTGTATACACTGCAGTATAGTGTACAGTCCCCGTGTTCACACACAAAATTTTCATGACTAAAGAATCAGCAGCTGACTATAGAATCAGCTTCTCATTAAAAATTCCTATGGCAAGCCCTTTGTGTAAAAAACTAGATAAACTATGTTTTTCTCAGATACACTCAGTTTTTCTCAGATAAACTCAGTTAATCTCCAGATAAACACAGTTTATCAGAAAACTCAGTTTATCAGTTGATAAACTGAGTTCATCAGTTGATAAACTGAGTTCATCAGTTGATAAACTGAGTTCATCAGTTGATAAACTGAGTTTGTCTGATAATGTGTTTATATGGCAAGCCTTTTGCGTAACAACTAGATAAACCCTGTTTTTCTCAGATAAACTCAGTTTATCACCAGTCTATCAACTGATAAACTGAGTTTTTCTGATAAACTGTGTTTATCTGGAGATAAACTGAGTTTATCTGAGAAAACAGAGTGTATCTAGTTTTTACACAAAGGGCTTGCCATTAGTCATGATTCTTTAGTCATGATTAAAGGGAGGAAAATTTGTTGTTTGTGAACACGCTGAGTGTCATGTAGACAATGCAGTGTTGGCAGTTGATGATCAAACACCAAATTATGCAATGCATGGCCTAGGCCCTAGCCCTAGGAGTAGGACACAGCAGAATGATAATTATTTACGTATGAGTAATGGGGGCATTCTCTAGCTACCAAAGCGTGCCCGCGACTTGGCATGCATGTTTTAAAGAACTGATGCTCTAGTCTCTAGATGCAATTTGTATCTAGAGCATCGGTCCTTTTAGTTTTAGTAGTGCATGCCAAGTCGTGGGCACACTTTGGTAGAGAATGCTGTGTTGCCGTGATGGGACCCTGCAATAAAATATTATACATGGGAACAGTCGGAACAATGATTATATTTATATGTTCCCATCACAAGACTAGTAACATACTTGATTGGTGCAGTTAATGTAAAATAGGCCCAGAGCTGAGTGAAAATGCCAGATTTATCAGGCTAGGAATAGGATGCTCTATGAGTATGCGGTCCTACTAATTAGCGCGAACAAGTGCGAAGTACTGCGAACAAGCGCGAATAGTGCCAATAAGCGATCAATATTTAGGGTTAGGGAACAAATGTAATGCGAACAAGCATGAACGGGATTTCATATGCGAACAAATTTGTTCGCAGTAAATCCCGTCGCGCTTGTTTGCAGTAATTAGTAATTGAGCACAGCAATTACTAATTACTGCGCACAAGTGCATGCTAAGCGAATGGGAAATTTGTTCGCAGTAAATTGCTTTGCACTTCTTTGCGCTTGTTCGCAGTACTACGCACTTGTTCACGCTAATTAGTAGGACCCTGACTATGTGACATGTCTACATACTTATATTATAGTTATACTTATAGTCTATGAGACTATGCAATTGACTTCTTTTTGTCATGCTGTGCCTGTGGGCACGTCTCGGTATCGATACAAAAATAAGTCTTTGACTAGAGTAGAGACCGACTCTAGATCTAGCTGTTCCAATCATGCCAGCCCATGGTTGTTCCGTGAAGTGAAGACTGTGTCTATGTCTGCATGGTTCCACTGACCACCTGCTAAGGAATGGTTCGTTCATTCATTGTCATTTGTTGATGTTAGTGTCTCCATGCACACAACACTACATTGTAATGCTGCGCTATACGGGAACAATGTGGGACAGTACAAAAAAAGTTTGTCAAAATTTCACACAAAATTCTTATCTTAAATTCAACAAAATCAATCATGACTGGCCCTAAAAATGATACAAGTGTTATATGAACTTACCAAAATGGTCCAAATTATTCTTCAAATGTCGAAAAAAATGGAAAATCTGCAGTTTTGGAAAATAAAAAGACTGAGAAAATCTCAGTCGTGATCCCTCTCGAAAGTGTTGCTGCTATCTGGATGACTGTCATGTATTTCCCGCAAGCTTCCCACACCACACGTGTTACCGTATCCGAATTCTGACACGGCGTATCCGAATTCTGATACGGCGTATCCGAAATCGGATACGGCGGGCATGCTTGCAGATCGCGAGTTGGCTTGTTTTGGACAATAATAAGCGGCCTCCGCATGTTGCGGGCGGGCTTTCTTTGTTTACGATGGGACATCGAGCAGGAAGAGAAAGAAATGGAACTTATATGACGATTTTTGTAAGTATGACTTACCATTTTGAAAATGAAATTTTGTACAATAAATCATAAAATCAGCTTCAATCTAGGTATGCAATTTTTTACTTTAGATAGGCCTATGCTGTTCTTTTCTCTCTGTTTGTAGTTCAAATTGTGTCCCGTAGATTTTTACCACTGTGAGCAGTAAATGGTCCTATCAGGACCATTTACAATACATTGTAGATGTGTCTCCATGTAGATTAATCTAGAATTAAAATCTTAATCTGTATTTATGAAGTCAGATTTATAAAAGAAAACTCCATGACCATGATGTACATGTAGAGACTTTATAAAATATAAACAAATTATTAATTATATTCAATATATGATACTTTACTGAGCTGTGCTGCATGACTGCCGTTTATATTATCGCTTTTGAATACTTAGCTATACAAAACATGTTTGTATAAAATGTAAACAAAAATGTCCGAATGATAAATGTCTCTACAAACATTCTTCTGGAGTTCTACTTCTTACCATTGAAATCCAATGTCAATGATTGTTTCACAAAGTCAAGCTAACACCTTTCAACCCCTGAACTTCAACGAGACGACAAATCAATCCAAAATTCCTTTTCTTGAGTTGATTTTACAGCCTTTCTGTTTTGTTTTGGTCGGCCTTCGACGTCGTAACCATATCGAGCGGTGTGATAGCGGTCCTGGTGCGCTCCCCCGATCCCACACTGGCCTGGGCTAACGGTACCGTGTAGGGTACATGCAGCACGTGTATGTAGCCGACTAGCCAAAGTAGCTCTGCCCTAGTTTGTATGTAATCTCGCAGCGCGCCATCTCTCAAATTCGGCGCGCGCAAATTCGGGGATAATCGATTTTAGCATCCGGCGATTTTGGGGGCATTTTTTATCAGAATATCGTTTTTTACATTCGTGCAGCCGCCTAACATGATGTACACAGTCATGATGTACTCCCTGCTGTGCAGTCATGATGCCCCCTGCTACAGTCATGATGCCCCCTGCTAAGGCGTAGCTAAGAATTTCCCAGACCCGGGGGGGGGGGGGGGGGGATACCTAATGGGGGCATCAAAATTGTTTTGTGTGATGATGGGATGGCTCGTGTGCCCCCCCCCCCCCCCACCCCACCAAGCTCCGTCGCTTATCCAAATTAAGTTCAGTAATCCTCCTCATCTTCTTCACTACTCCTACTTGACCCTTCTCCTTCATCACCGATGCTCTAGATCCTCTGCCCCCCCCCCTTCTCCTCCTCCTCCTCCGTTCTCCTCCTCCTCTTCTTCCACTTCCTATTCCTCCTCAAGTCCTCATGTTCTTCCTCCTGCTCCTCCTACACGGCCCTCCTCTTTCATGTACAGTGCACCGGTCCTCTAGATCCTCTTCATCATCCTCCTCCTCCCCCTCCCCCCTCCCCCTCCCCTCGTTCATTTCCACGCTCCTCCTCCTCGTCGGAGTTCCTCCTTCCTCCTGTCATAAATCTTCCCGGCCTCATTTGCGTTGTCCTCTCTATTTCATCCTCTCATCCGCATTCCTTATAAAATGTCGAGCCCACTCTCATCATTCTAATTCCTCCCCTCCGTGCCCGTCTCTCTCTCCCAACAGCTACTTCTCGATCACATTTTTGCAAAGTTTGGGCGATCGAGAGACAACTAAAATCTAAGAAAAGTCATCCCGCAAGGTTTAACCCTTCCCGCCCCCCCCCCCCTCCTCATCTTCCTCCTCTTCCTCCTCCTCCTCCTCCTCCTCCTCCTCCCTCCTCTCCTCCTCCTCCTCCTCCTCCTCCTCCTCCTCCTCCTCCTCCTCCTCCTCCGTCTTCTACTCGATCCTCCTCCGCTCCATCACCACTGGTACTCTATCCTCTTTTATCGTACAGTAATTTTATTGTGATTATATTCGATTTCTGTGTAAAAAAAGAAAGAAAGAAGGAATTCATATTCTTGATTGGAGCCATGTCCGCAATGTTGATAAAGTTTACAGAGCTCTAGCGCCCCCATCGTGTTTTCCCCATTTTCCCTCTGAGGTAAACGTCCTTGTTCTGTTTTCGAAGGGGGATTCGAATGTTTGTTTGTTTGTTTGTTTATTTGTTTTGTTCGTTCGTTCCTTCGGTCGATCGGTCGGTTGTTCGTTTGTTCGTTTGTTTGTTTGATGGATTGTTTGTTCGTTTATTTGTTTGTTTGATGGTTTGTTTGTTTGTTTGTTGGTTTGTTTGTTTGTTTGTTTGTTTTGTTAGTTTTTCTGGGTTGGTTGGTTGGTTGTTCGTTTGCTTGTTTGATGGTTTGTTTGTATGTTTATTTGTTTGTGTGTTTGTTTGTTTGCGTGTCGGTTTGATGCCGTTTGTTTGCTTGTTTGTGTATTCTTTGCTTGTTTACTTTTGTTTTGTTGTTTGTCTGGGTTGGTTGGTTGGTTGGTTGGTCAGTCGGTCGGTCGGTCGGTCGGTGGGTCGGTCGGTCGGTCTGTTGGTCTGCCGGTCTGCCGGTCGGTCAATTGGTTGGTTGGTCGGTTGGTTGGTGGTCGGTCGGTTGGTTGGTCGGTCGGTTGGTGGTCGGTCGGTTGGTTGGTCGCTTGGTTGGTTGGTTGGTTGCTTGCTTGGTTGGCCCGTTGGTTAATTGGTTGGATGGATTGTTGATTTGTAGGCTAATTGATTGATATGATGCAAATTAATGAATTTGATATTCTTTTTTTTTTCAATTTCAATTTTATTTCACATCTCTAAGAACACAAAATATACAAATTTCAGCAAAATTACATACTATACATACAAATATAAGTTATACATGATTGTGGTGTGGACATGCAGTATTACAGTGGATGTGAGGGATCTGCAAAGGATATAAATATCCTGTCGAGGCAGATCCCTTTGTTAACTGTAATAATCAATATTCTAACCCCAGGCTGTAGTCAACCTGAACCTGGAACAAAATAACAAATAGTCAATTATCATAATCTCATTATTATGCATTTTCAGGCATTTTGAAGCATTTTTATGTATTTTATTATGCATTTAAATTACACATTTTACAGGCAACAAAATTAATCAATATGTTTTACCCAGCGTTCATGTTCTCAAGTATGTACTCAATGACAAATTGACTCCATCCTGTTTTTTCTTCTTTTTTTGTGTGCATGTTTGTCTAAATGTTCATTTAGATTTTTTGATGAAAAATGTCCTGTATGTATTTGTTTCAATTGATAAAAGGCCAATATTGTCTTGATAAACTAAGATGTTTTCACCACGCACAATTATGAACTCTAGTGCCAGTCACAAAGAAGAGTTTAATTGCGCGAAGTTCGAGGAGATGATGATCGATGAAATAAATTATCGCATATCTACCACATCCATCGATGTCGATGACCACAGCCCAGACCCGCGGATCCGAACTAACGAAAAGCTAAAACAACAATAACAACAGCTATAAGTATCGACCAATCATTCCGCGTTGTGGTTTCGCCAGTGCAAAGAAGCCATACAATAACACAGGGGTGAAAATTTGCACCCATCCATTCATTCCAATTCCATAAGTTCCCGTACCTAGGGCCCTGCGTGCAATGCAATGCGCATACGATCGAGTCTATTGAGGTATTATCTTTCAGCGTGCAAAATGAAAGGGTGAACACTCCCGGCTCATCGCTCCTTTTGGAACTTTATTTCAGGAATTAAACCATTGCGAATTGAGGAGACCTGCTTGGAGATCGTGAAACAAAGAGCTGATTAGTTTGATGATGTCTGTCACCTTTACTAGTTGTTAAAATTGCAATTTTAGGAAGTGAAAATCCATCACAAAGTTTGATCTCCATCTGCGCTACGTCCCAACAGGAGAATACGGAACTACGCCGCTTGTACGCCGAAGCACCGCGCACCCGGCCGGGCCGCTACGAAAGAGAGAGGGTGAGTTTTAGCTGGTTTGAGTACATGGCTTGTTTTGGATGAAGCAGTGAGTTATCGCTAAAATCATTTTGGGGCACACTATATTACATTGAATATTCGTGTACAGAAGTTACAGAAGTTCTTGATAAAATTGTATAGGTTCTCTTTATTTTCAAAGAAGTTGTGAATGATTTAAATCTCTTGAAGTTGAGGTCGTTTTAGATATTTAAAAAAAATAAATAAAAAATACAAATACCATTAACCAGGCAGTGCAGTGTAGACTATTTGTTCAAACAGTTATAAGTTAACAAAGGTTGAGATTTAAGACATGTGATATCTTTTTCTACTGATTTATGTATTTCCCCGTAATAATAATCATCAGCAATGTTCAATTTTGGAAGCATTTCTGGTAAATGTTCAATACTAACTAATTGGATAACTCACAAAAATAACCAAAGCTCAGAACTTTTTGATAATATGTGTAATTACTAAAGGCTAACATTTTGGAAAGGTATATGAACATCCCATGGATTGTATTTAGTAAAAGTGTATAATCACTTACTCTGATTATGATTGCATAAAAATCAAGAATACAACTTTCCCAATCACAACACAAGAATATATATATATGTCGGCAATGTCGCATATGTTGGCCTGTACTGTAGAATCTCATACGATTTCTGCACATATATGAAACCACACGATAGTAGACATGTGGCCTAGGGTAATTTACAGAATCAAGGATAGGCGCTGCCTAGTGGGCCAATTGGCATGGGATGGACTTAAACTTTGACTTTTAGTTGATAAATTGAAGATCATGTTTTCACCAAATAAAAGTATTAAAAGAACACATCCTGATGATAATTTGAGAAGAACATGTTCATTATTTAGCCTAGGCCCAAGACCCCGGAGAGGCTTACATATAATTGGCCGTAATAGGAAGCGGCAGTGTGACTTGGCCAGATTTAAAAGGAAGTAAAAACCTTTGAAGAATCAGATCTCGGAGGGTAATTAAATGTAGATTGAATCGCCCCGGACCAATTAACAACCTAGGAAATTGGTCACTGTCTGTAATTACCGCAGACTAGAGTAGTACTGTACTTGTATACGTAAAGTAAGAATAGATTGTAACTGTCCAAGAACATGTACTTCAGAGTTCAAACATGGAAATTTGTTAGAGTTATTTAAAGAGGAATTCCACCCCAGAAATGTGATGTTTGCTATAAAATGAAGTGAATATGAAGAATCATGATCGAAAATCTGAGCCAAAACGGTAGAGCAATAAAAAAGTTATGACAGGATGAACTTTGCTCCGATTTTTAGTATCGTTCGCAATTGCTATCGATCGTGACGTCACTTGCGAGCTGCAGCCATTTTGACTTCTACATGGAACTTTTACAAAATTAAAATTTTCTTTATAACAAAGCAAATTTATGAGCTTACAAATTCCAAAGAGGTTGGCCCATCAATATTCTTCTATGAATTCGTGAAAACAAGCAGAGAAAATTTAATTTTTAGCAAAGAAAATGAGAAATAAGCGTATTTTCATGTACTAAAGCCATGGCGGGTTGCTCGTCAATGATGTTGCATATGGCGGCAATTTTGAAACGATCGCTCATTACTACATGATATTCAAATAGGTATAACTCCCGTGTTTCTTGTCCGATTTTGATCAAATTTTCACCAATTATGCCTCTTATTCTGCTTATTCAAATAACAAATGGTTTTATCAGGCCCGGAATACCCCTTTAACTTGTTTTTGTTGCTATTGCTGCTCTTCTTCGGGACCCTTGCTTCTATCTGTGACATACGTAATTCATGTCAAGTTTTTGATTTTGCATGATTTACTAATTTCCCCTAGTATTCTAGGATCCTTTTAAAATCTGTATTGCTGTGGTACTCACATCTTTGAATTGAAAGATCATGATGCATTCTGCAGACTAGTACTAGTAAGAATAGTTCTGTCCAAGAACATGTACTTCCAGCTCATACATGGAAGTTTGTTGACTGTTTTTGTTGCTGTTATTGTAACTCTTCTTCTGGCCCCTTGCTTTTATCTGTCACATCTAGGTAATTCATGTTAAGTTTTTAATTTTACTTATTTACTCATGGAAAGTTCTATTCTTAGGATTTACACCCTTTTAAAACTGTACATGGAAGAATATGTGTTGTGGTAGTCAAAATGGTTAAATATATGAGCATTTGTCAACAGTGTTATTATGATATTACTGTAAGTCTGTGGTAGATTCAAACGTTTGATCAAGTTTATAACTTGTTAATACAGTATTTTAAACTTATTTTTATATTGAAAAATAGAAATAGAATAGAATCCTGCTTGCCCCAAACCAGGATTGGGTGGCCAAAAAACATAGAAAAGTCTGTTTTTGGTCCAACTCAATGGAAAATTGTTTTTCGGTTTGACTATCACAGTTAAAAAACAATTAATCATTAATAAAAAAACCCATCTGAATATCAACATTATACAGTACTTATGACAAGAGCATTTACATGACATTTATCGTGAAAAACCATATTTAAATTTATAGACATTATTAAAATTAAGAATGGCAAGTGGAGAGCAGCATAAGGAAAAAGTAGGAGAGATTAAGGAGGGAAAGGGAGAACTTACGCAATACGGCAATAGCAGAAAAAAGGAGAAAGAAAATACAAAATGGTGACACAAAGATAATTTCTGGTGGCCCTAGTCCAGCTAGTCAGGGCTAATTTTGAGCCTTGCATCATGGATTAAATAGATTTTAACTGTTATTCAGCGGAAGATGACAAAAGAAATTCATTATGAGATGTTGTACCACCCACACATCGACCAAGATTCCACGAACATCCTCTCTGGAACTACCTCAGCGGGGTACCTTGATAAAAAAAAAAGTTTGGAAGGGATGAGTCTGACAAGATACGGAATATCATTTGCGGTATACATCTGGAAAAAGGATGAGATATATTGAGATGATGTGCATCTACCAGACTACCACCCACATCTTAGAACCTGCTCCACATGTTCAGGAGACGGGGAACTAGGTCACAAGGCTAGGGGCCTGCCCCCCCCCCCCCCCCACCCCCCACTCCACTTCTCCCCAAGAATGTTTGAAAATGTCTCTATTCAGGCAAAATATGCATCTCACATTTGGGCAAAATCAACTTAATGTTGTTGCAATATCATCTAATTGTTCCAGGAAATAACATTATCATCACATTTTGGGGGAAATCATTTTGGGGCATATGTATGAAGAAAGGAATGATCAGGCAAAAGTCTCCAGCGCCGCTGACAGCGAGAGAGTTGCCTGTACGCCAGGGAAAGTTTAAAAAGTTGCATATTAGGCACTATGTAAATCAAACCTTATGCCCCGTATTCACAAAGGAGGTTTGTACAGTCCATGGTCTAAACCCCGGTTTACATCTATGGAATGCCAATTGTAAACTGATGGAGAGTGTGTACCATCAACATTGTTAACAAGTAAGGAATTTACATTCTCTCTCCATCAGTTTACAATGGCATTCCATAGATGTAAACCGGGGTTTATACCATGGACTGTACAAACCTCCTTTGTGAATACGGGCCATTATTATTACATTAACCCGTTCAGGACTGGTCCCGAAAATATTCAGGCTTGGGTCTATGGAGAATACATGTTATACCAAATTCAATCCATCCTGAACGGTTTAATATATATTACTTCTTACTTTTCAAATTAGCACTCCATAAAAATGTTTTACATCTAGCTTTGTCAAATTACGGGGGTTCGTCTAGAAGATTTTTCGGGGGCTCTTTTTGTCATTTGGGGGGGGGGGGGGGGCAAATAATGCCCTTAGCCCTTGTGTAAAAGTTCTTTCACTGCTATGATACGCCCATGACCTCCTCTTGTAGCACCACCTCAGCGGGATACCTAAGATACATAGCTTGCATTCGGCAGACAGAATGTCTGAGTCAGTGTCTATAGATAACAGCTAGGTCACAAAGTACACAGTATGTATGTGACATCTTATTTAGCTATTTTGTTTTCTTCATTCTGAATGCGGAAGTTAAAGAGGGATTTTCAAGTCATCAACACATATATTATCTGGAAATTAGGATGATTGGATTTCAGATAATGAATGTTTTCATACTTTATGTTCAGTATTTCATAATGCATGATGTTTTAGAGAGTACTAGCATATTGGCAATGATTTGATTTGATTTTTCTGAAATGATGTACAGTATTCATCAGGCTCAAAGACAGTTTTAATACACAATATATCTAGGTGTAGATGGATTATGTATGGGAATTTCCTGAAAACAATTATTGGTTGATTATCGATTGGAATACTTCGGGAGTTTAATTAGAACCATGCAACTTCGGGAGTTTAACTGGAACCATGCAATAAGTTCTAAAGGAAGATATAGTTTATCTAAAGTTACAAATCTACCTTAATTTCCACTAATATCCTGTTTTCCCCCTCTAGATATTAAACTTGTATCATGATGTTATGTTTATGTACAAAAAAAGATATTGGGATTATCACTGATAATAGACTTGTCCCAGTATCTAAGAAAAAAAATTGTGACAAAGCTTAATATTTGAATCGAAGCTGAATAAACCAAAACTTTGCTGTACTTCCTGCCTGATGTTATCACGCCAGACTGTTCTCGGTCAAACCTTTCAAAAACTAGTTAATGATGTACAATTGCATTGAAATAAAATGAAGATTACTCCTCTGATATGAATTCACAACAGATACAATCTCCCTATTTGTTGAAAGAGAGCCATTAAGGTTTCTCGTTGTGGTTCTATTCAAAGGCACCGCTTTGATGGACTAGCGGTATTTGCGGTATGAACACCTGTGTTTTACTTTTGTACAAGTAGCCTGGCTTTTTAGATTTTATCTTATTAAAAATTTGCTGTGCAATCATAACAAGAAATTAATAAACGTAATTCTCATTTAACTGTTTATGATTGATCATTGGTCCTTAAAATTATCAGGCTAGGTTTTACGCAAGCCTCCACACTAACTTTTCTTTCTACTTGCTCGTTCGGGCAAGCAAAATCGGGAATGTTCAAATTTTACCTGCCTGAACAGAAATGAACTTGGCCATACAAATAATTTTGCTAGGCAACTGTAGCTTGATCTGCTTAGGCAAGTTTCTCTCTTTTCTAGATGAGATTGACACATTTTAAGGAAAGCATTTTCCTCTCCTAGTTGAACAGAAATGTTACTTGCGAGTTGCGTAATCAGGCAACCAAATTAGACCACTTATGAGATTTTACTTGCCCAACATCAATTTTTCCCTGCCCTGGGCAATAGGGCAAGTGCTAGTGTCGACTCGAGCCATGTTTTATGGAAAATGCTTGTAAAATAAAATCTCAAGCAGAAACTTAACTAATGGGTTTCTTATTTTCTCAGACTAGATAAAGGATGAAAATGATTGCCAGTACTTAGTTTCTACTTTATGGATGGATTGAATCTATACATCTCTCTTTATTCTCTGCTGGATGCTTTGAATAATTAAGTGCTGTAAAGTAGACTACATACGTACATAACCTGTGATTGATGATAATTTTAATCTTTGTGGTCTGTCATTCGAGCATAAAAGCAATTTTGGTTTGAAAGTTTACAGATGCATGAAGCGGAACAGGAGCGCAGAAATTTCGGATGAAATTTACTAAATCGCATGTTCAAGAGCGGAACTCTTTTAGCAATCCTTTATGACAATGTATAATGGAACTGTATACTTTCATCAATCAAATGTGTATAATTGTGTTTAATTAGGTCTTTTATTTGAAACAGATTTGAAAATATGATTCTAAAATAATGATGTTCAATACTCAAATGTTTACATCAAATGTCTAGATTTTAGTTGAAAATGCTCATTTATAATACAAAATATGAATACATCATCTTATTTAGAATGGAGCACGATCAGAGTATCAGTGAAAAAACACTTGACTCAACTGAAAACAACTAAATCTTCTCTCTACAATATATTACTTTAGAAATGTACTAGTAATGGGAACAGACGTCATGCAGTTGAGATAATCTTCCATTTTGTGGTGGGGAGAAGAAGATTGAAATGGACTGGGCTAACAAAGCCCGAAGTCTTTGAAATGCTTCCTGACAAGAAAGGGACAGGGCCCACCACCGTCTAGTAGTAATCCTGTTTCTTAACACATTCCAGAACTCAACCAACACAATGGAACCCCTTGAATAGCAGCTCTTTCACAGATTTTAAGGAGACCTTTCACTTTACGCTGTTCCCTTTTTGAAAGAACATGGTCTCGCCTTTCACTGGACCCTTTTGTGGTCTTACAGCAGGCATTGTGAGTTCCATGTAAGAAGCCACAAGAATGATTCCGCCACGGAGCTCTTGACAGTTTTCAGCGGTTTCCAAATAGATGTGCAGGGGATGCATAATGTCCAGTGTAATTTACAAATGCACAAGGAATATTATAACTGCATAGTACAGGTCAAAGCTTAAATAGTTTTCTGTAAAAGTGTCTAAATTGTCTTCCTAATTTACAAAATGACCTATAGCTCTAGAATGATAAAGAGGTGGAACAGTTTATATTCAAATTATGAATTTATTTCACGCAAGATTTGTTTTCACTCCTTCCCGTATATTTTGATTTTCACTCAGAATCATTATTTTTTAGTTTGAGAAAATTTAGTTTTATTTAGTGATCATGACATCATTAATTTTGAATTGAACAATAATATCTCTCTTAAGTGACCTGTGATTGCATAATATTGATAATTGATTGAGATAGTGAAAGGCAAAGTGCCAAACACAGAATGAAGTTTAAAAGGTCTCATGGTCTCGGAGGAAAAAAATGTATCTAGAAGCAAAGATGTGGGGAGGGGGGGGAGAGGGGGACTTTCAAGCCTTTGCACATGTTATGGATTGTCATTCTGAAATTTGTTTTGCATTTACGGGATCTCTGGAAGTCTTTTGATTTTCAGGGGGTGGGGCTCTTTAGGCATTATGATGAATATTTTCATGGGTTCGTTCGGGGATTTAGGGAACTAAAATGAAATCGCCCTAAGAATGATATGAGGAGGCACATCATCAGAGGGGTGTATGAATGTATTCTGAATGTCATCGAGTTCAGAATAAGAATTTGAACAACTGTGGTGACACAGTGATTTATATTCAAGAACATTATATCATGACAAAAAAGAAAATGTTGGGTACACTAGTAGTAGTACAGCATTTTCAGAAATATCTATTTCCTCTCATTTTGCCAATGTTCCTCTACGCTAACTTATTTCGGTTCCAGCCTGTTCAGGCAAGTAAAATCATAAATTTGTAAATTTTTACCTGCCCCAATATAAGATTTACTTGCCCCAATATAAGATTTACTTGCCCCAATATAATATTTACCTGCCCCAATATAAGATTTACTTGCCCCAATATAATATTTACCTGCCCCAATATAAGATTTACTTGCCCCAATATAAGATTTACTTGCCCCAATATAATATTTACTTGCCCCAATATAAGATTTACTTGCCCCAATATAAGATTTACTTGCCCCAATATAAGATTTACTTGCCCCAATATAATATTTACTTGCCCCAATATAAGATTTACTTGCCCCAATATAATATTTACTTGCCCCAATATAAGATTTACTTGCCCCAATATAATATTTACTTGCCCCAATATAAGATTTACTTGCCCCAATATAATATTTACTTGCCCCAATATAAGATTTACTTGCCCCAATATAATATTTACTTGCCCTCTTTCTTCTAGATGAGATTTAAATATAATATATGAAATAACATTGTTCTCTCGTAGTTGAACAATTATTTAGTTCCCCGATTGGGCAAGCAAACTAGACAGTTGAATGAAATTTACTTGCCCGACATCAATTTTGACTTGCCCAGGGCAAGCGTAAGGGCGAGTGCTAGTGTCGAGCAACGTCAACAGTGCATGTTTATTTGGGAGAGCAGCTAGGACTTTTTCTTTCTTGGCCAAGGGGCAAAATAAACAACAGAAAATAAATAAATGAAAGTAAATTTTGAAAAATGGAGAATAAGAAATGTTTTCATGGCATGACTTTTTGAGAGAAATTATAAAAACAAATCTGAGCAGAGGTCTGTCCCCTAGAGTTCAATGTGCACACCTGCATCAGATTTTCTTTGCCTTGTGAAATTTAGACACCCTTTTCATATTAAAGTACGTAAAACCATGGACCAATCGTATTAGATAGCTTTGAAGGTCCATTTTCAGTAAGTACTCGCTCCATATAGTCCAACTCTGGCAATATATATTATTTTGAACCATTTATGGAATATATTAAAGGTACACAATAATCTTTTCAGTTTTCACACTGCCTACAACAAGACATTGATTGAGCCTTCAAATGGAAATATGTACAATGTTGGGTTTGGGGGGGGGGGGGGGTATCTACCAGGAGGGGGCATGCGCCCCCAATAGTTTTACTGTTACATAACAAAGAAAGATATATATTACTAGGGTAAACTAAACAAAAATACATCTATAGAGTTCGGCTCCAAATGATTTAATGTGCTCCCAGTCTGTCGGATCACTCTACTCTACACAACTGGATAGAGGCAAGGTGAAAAAAATACACAGGGTTTGGGGCAAATTCGCCCCCAAAATGCCAAAAAGAGCCCCCTCCCCCCCCCCCCCCCCCCCCCCCCCCCAAAAAAAAAAAAGAAAGAAAAATTAATTTGCAGAGCTCAATGCAAAACAAAGTTTAGAGGGTTACTCTCATGCAAGCAAACTTGAAAAGTAGCCCCCCAAAAATGAATTTGAATTTTCCCCTCAGGGGTAGGGGTAGGATGTTATTATGGTCAAGGGTATGGGTACATGTCAATGCAGGAATTAATTTTTAATTTTAGGGGGCTACTTTTCCAATCTGATGGATATCCCAGACATTTTTCACATACAATACCCTACGGTAATTTTAGGGGGCTATTTTGAAAATTAGGGGGCAAAATCGCCCTCAGCCCCAGTATAATTCCTGGAACATTACTGTGTATGTGGGGATAGGGGGGGTCGATATGTGGACCATAGGGGGTTAGACTACAGTACTAGGGAATTTAAAATAACATAAAAGGAATGTAAGATGCACATAGAGAGTGGATTGTTGGGTGCTTCCATGGATGATGGTATTCCCATCCAAGCAATTATTCTCGTCCTCGGTGCGTCAGACCAGACAAACATGCTGAGAAAAATGTCAACTTATCATTGCACTGTGACTGTACATTACTCACTCTGTCGTGATGATCAAGAACACAACATTGAGCTCCTTTTCAAGCTTGCCTGCATGAAAATAGGACTCTAAAATTTGTTTTCCATTGAACTCTAGATGCAAATTTACTTAAAGGTAAAGGACAGTAGTGGGAAACGCCCCACCCCCTAAAAATGAAATGTACGCTCTTATTACCAACCTTGTGACAGAACATAGTTTTACTAACATGGGATTATACAAATTTGGCCAAGAATCCGCCTACTAATTGGTGTATTTGCAAAATTATAAATTGATCCGGTCCAGATAGATATCGCCAACGCGGAATCACTCATACACTACGTGTATTATGACCACGTGGTATTACACGAGGTGTTCGCTATACGGGCTTGTCCCTAGCTTGTCGATATCTCCCCCAGCGCTAGCGGCGCGGACAGGTCTGAACGGGCATTGGATTTATGAATTTCACAGGCGGATATTGGATTTCTTCCGATATTTAACGATGCTTAGGTTCTGATTTTACCACACAAGCCCTATTTCAATTCAACAATATTGATCAATATAGATGTATTCGGCTACTTTCCCGAAACTGGACTTGGGCTTTAGTTTGTTTTTTTTAAATGATTTTTGGGGCTACTTTTCAAGCTCACCTGCATGAATATAACACTCTAAAAATGTGTTTCCATTGAACTCTAGATGCAAATTTATGGGCACTCTTTTTTAAAACAGACAATGTCAGAATGTCAGAATGCCACTAAAAGTGAGAAAATATTACTTCACAAACATCTATATTAATTACAAACAGCATGCTCCATCCCACAGCCATTTATATGAATTAATACCAGAAACCAAAAAAATTCCCCGATACAGATACCTGCATTGTTCCCTGTCACTATGTGGGCCGGTACAGAATATTGAACATTTCTTAAAGAGAAAGTCTTGCTGTGTACTCGCAGGAACACAGTAGGATTTTGATTCTTGTTTTCTCCAAAAACCAACAAATATCTCAGTTTCTAAAATAGTTTTATACTGAGTAGGCTATACAATGTGGTTTCTATGACTATGTGTCAAGCTGTCAAAAATACACTGCACACAAAAAAATATATGATCAAAGTATTATTTGTGGGTGAAACTGAAAGGAATACTAGAGGCGAGGCGTAACTAGTACTGTATAGCATATCTTCAGTATATTTAGCCAATATTCTGTCCATTTCGGACATCATTGGGGCTGTTTAAATAACAACAAATAACAAATATTATTTGTTTATACTTGTCCATTTAAAATTCTTTTCAATTTTTACATTTTCTGTTAGATCTGTAAAATATCTTGTTTTTGTAATGTTTGAATGCCACAAGATCTGAAGATCATACCTCCAAATATTATAATCTGTATATAACATTTGTAGTGATTGTAAGTCTGTTTTTATATGACACCATTGAATGAAACATTTGATTTGCTCAAATATTGCATAATTGTTTCTGAATGAATGTCCAAGGGGTAAGGGCCTAGAACATAATGCAAGCCTTAGTCTCCACAGTAACATTTTGTTCTACTTGCCAGTTTGGGCAAGCAGACTCATAACTTTTCAACTATTACTTGCCCGAACAGAAAACTTACTTGCCCTCTTACTTCTAGATGAGATTTACTCATAAAGAATTACATAATTCTCTCGCTAGTTGAGCAAAAATGTACTTGTCCAGTTGGGCAACCAAACTAGACCATTTATGAAATTTTACCTTGCCCGACATCAACTTTTACTTGCCCCGGGCAACAGGGCAAGTGCTAGTGTCGAGCTTACAAGAACTACGTACATGTACAAATGAAAGCAAGCAAGAGGCTCTCTGTATGTTCTTTTCCTTTAAATTTGCCCTGAATCATGTCCTACGGCACGGGAAGCTCCCTTATTTTGACGAAGTCCCCTATCTGAGGGAGGAGCTGCCATGACTTGCCGTTATCGAAGAGGCAGATTAATGAGCCCCGATGACAGCTCTTTAAAACTGTCATCCCGACACTTAAAACTCGAGTGTCGATGATAGACCAGGGACTCGGAGGAAATTTTGTTCTGCGATAGCAATCAGTGTCTGCTATTCCTGGATTTAAATGTTTTAATGAATTTGGTGATTTTTGGTTAATTTAATTAATTTCATAGTCGCAGTTAGCCCCTTGCCAATGAGAACCGGATGGGCTGTGTACAAAGTCTACACTACAGGGATTTCTGAATGTCAAATGGTTAAGGTGCTACTAAAGGGATCTAGATCTAGTAACTTTGCTGCAAAATAAGTACAAAAAATGATGAATGGTTGATACAATGTGTATCTGTGATGATGTGATCTGATATTTCACTGAGTAATCTGAAAATTTCATGTTAAATCCATGCTATATGGCAGAGTAATGAGCGAAAATGCAAAGTGATATTCACTAGCTCATTGCACTGACCTACATGTAGTACACGGTTATGACTATCCAGTGGATAGTTAAAAATCTGAACATTGTAAATATCTTTTTAATAACAGGAAAATTTGAAAAAACCTAAACCTGTTCAAAGCTTTTGAATTGTTAATAGGTATGAGAGAACCACTAGAGTTCCAAATAAGTTTTGAGGATTTGGACAATTTTACTAGATCCCTTTAAAGGGACTAACTTAACATTGTCCAAATCCTCAAAATAAATTTTTCATTCTAGCGGTTCCCTCATCCTTGTTGTATTCGTATTAACAATAAAAGCATGGGACATGTTTTGGTTTTTCAAATTTGCCTTTCGTTAAAAAGATATTTACGATTGAAGTGTTCGGATGTTAAATTATCCACTGGATCGTCGAAACCGTGTACAAAGTGAGTGCAATGAGTTATTGAATATCACTTTGCATTTTTGTTCATCACTCGGCCATATAACGTCCATTTAACTTGAAATTTTCACACTACACCCAGTGGACATGTCAGATAACAACAATACATTTGTATCAACCATTCATCACTTTTTGCACATTTGTCAACAAAGTTACTAGATACATTGTATCAACCATTCATCACTTTTTGCACATGTCAACAAAGTAACTAGATACATTGTATCAACCATTCATCACTTCTTGCACATGTGTCAACAAAGTTACTACATTTTAGATCCCTTTAAAGGTGTATACATGTATATGCAGCAAGTGACTGGTCTCCCTTCAGTGCGTGTACAATTACAACATTGTGGTACTAGGGTTCAATGTGATGAAGTAGAATCAGCCCTTTTACTTTCTAAAGTAACATGAAGTCATTTTAAAGGTCACAATTGAGTCATACATAAAGTTGTAAAGAGGTTTTTAGTCAACGGTTCATGCAAATCCACAATGACTGATAAAACCGTGCTATGCATCACATCGATTTGTCATGTACAGTGTGACTCTGGACAAATTTTTGTTGTTGTTTATTTGTTTCCTGTAAGAAAATTTGGGTCAATTTAAGTATTTAACTTTGTAATAAATGTGGCTTACAAGATTCTAGAATATGTGTCTCCTTGAGAAAATTAATATATAAATGGAAAATGTGAACCACAAAATTTGCCCAAAGTCAACCTTGGCAGTCAAAGTTTGATACTAGTAATATTGGAGATCTATGTGAAATCTGGGCAGCCAGTGTATCCCAATGTAACGCGTCATTAAAGGGATCTAGTAACTTTGTTGACATGTGCAAAAAGTTATGAGTGGTTGATACAATGTATTGTTGTTATCTGATAATGTCCACTGGGTGTTGTGCGAACATTTTTAATTAAATGGACGTTATATGGCCGAGTAATGAGCAAAAATGCAAAGTGATATTCACTAACTCATTGCACTCACTTTGTACACGGTTTTCGCGGTCCAGTGGATAATTTAACATCTGAACACTTCAATCGTAAATATCTTTTTAACGAAAGGGAAATTTGAAAAACCAAAACCTGTCCCATGCTTGTATTTTTAATTAATACGAATACAACAAGGTATGAGGGAACCGCTAGAATTCCAATTGGATTTTGAGGATTTGGACAATGTTACTAAGTCCCTTAAAACTAGCTGTGAAAGTAATTTTTAAATTCCCAACAGAGATCTATGGTATTCAAAGCCTAGATATTTAGTTGTGAAGAATACATTGTATGTATGTACATAGATCTACATGTTCATATCTGAATAGATCTATGTTTTGATTGGGTATGTGCATATAAAAGGATATGTTGGATTTATAACTATCGCTGCAAAACAGTGACATTGAACTGTTGATCTACAATTCCATCGAGGGAAAGTAAACTTTTGGTTTTACTTTCAGTTCTCATAAGTACTGCACAATTCATGAATTCCTATAGGAGTCTTTCTAACATTGCACACAGTAGCATTGCGCACATGTACTTACACTGTATTACCCAAGTTGAAGGGGAGTTTGGCCAGCTTTATGCCCTGAAAGCGTGCAGCTGGTGGATTTAGTTTTGATAGGTTGGACAAGTGTTGTGAAGACACGTCCTTCCACGACAACATTCTGAAATTGAAACGTGCCGCTTGGCTGTCGGAGGAACGTCAAAACCACTGATCGCTGTTCACACATGTGTAGTACACATTTACATATACATATCTTTGATGTGCCTGAGGTCCTGAACGTGCAGATGCATCTAGCAGGGCTCCACACCTAACCCTTTCGATCAGTGACCCGGTCGGGCCAATTAAATAATTTCTTCCCCTTTTCTGGTTGCCCGAAAAATGTTATTTCATGAGTAAACTTTTTAATATTCAAAATATCACTCTTTCCTAATCAAACCTGTGATTATAGATGAGGCATGACATAAAAGAAAACAAGATTTTCTCATTTTGTCAATGTTGGGTTGAAAATCTGCTTGCCCGATCGGGCCACTAAAATATGACTTTTATACATTTTTGCTGGCCCCAAGTGCAATTTCACTGGCCCCGGGCCGGTGCGAGTGTCGAGCCCTGCATCTAGGATCTCAAAGGCCCGTATTCACAAAGGAGGTTTGTACAAACCCCGGTTCAAACCGCGGTTTACATCTATGGAATGCCAATTGTAAACTGATGGAGAGAGAATGTAAATTCCTTACTTGTTAACAATGTTGATTGTACACATTCTCTCTCCATCAGTTTACAATTGGCATTCCATAGATGTAAACCGCGGTTTGAACCAGGGTTTGTACAAACCTCCTTTGTGAATACGGGCCATAGTGCCTGCAGGATCAAAACCATACATGTTCAATTCTTTCCAAGGTTATCAGTCCTTCTAGGACTAACAAAGAAAGAATTACACAGTCCTTTTCATGACTAGTTACCAAATCTCTAGTTATCTTTATGTTGCTTAATAATACCACGATCCTAAGTCTGTATATGATGATGACAGTTGCAATGTAAATTTATGAAAATTAATTACGTTTTACAAATATTTGAATGGGTTGTCTAGATTATTTTCCTTGCTTTTACCCAGATTTCAAGAGTTATGCTTGTTTCATGAAAGGGTCTTACCTAAGACTGTTGTCTTATCTTATCTGGCGCGGAGCTAGTGCGCATAAACAAAGCTTTTGAATATCCTACGGCTATCAACGCCGACGGGCGGGGGGGGGGGGGGGGGGGGGGGGGGCACGTGCCCCCAATAATTTGGAAAAAACAATAGAAAACATAAGGGGACATTTTTTGAAAAAACACAGAAATACATTTGGTGTGCCCCCCAATAATTTTGCGTGCCCCCCCCTAATCAGTCCGACCACGCTACGCCACTGATCAACGCTCTGTGCGAAATGCACCGTAGCTCCGCGCCAGATAAGATCAGATTTATAATGGTCATTGCTACGAAACAAGCCCCTGGTATGCAAAAAAGAAAATCAAATAGTCTTGGATGTTTGTTTTAAAAATTGCTAAATTGTTAAGTTGATGTTTATGAAATATATCAATTATAACACCTGAATATTTATTTCATGAACAACCCTTATAACTGTCTTTATTGAAGGTTTTAAAACACGTTTCGGAATTGGAAAACTTTTCCACAGTAGAAACATGCAACGTGTACATGTATACACCTTAATCACTGTTTTAATGTTCTTTGTAAAGTTCTTCAGATTCCATACCACACCTGAAATTGAACTCTTCTACACCAGCGCACACAGAATGTCACGGACGTGTGAAGCGGCTGATTGATCTAATTTATGATCACATCACCGCAGCGGAAACAAGATTGTGTTGGGAACCAAGATTTTGTTTCCCCAAACGAGCAAACCACAGGCCCCTAGTCACACTCAGTTAGTCCCTCTATCGTAATTGTGCATTTCCACATATCCAGCTATGATTTATTGAATGGCCCGTGTTGATGGATTGATTTTCATCGTCAGGTTGAACGTGGTTGTTTGAAATTGTGATGGGGCATTGTTCGTTGAGTAATAATCATCTCGCTGGGTTTGACACCATTGCTACTATCAAGGCCCTTGACTGCAGCTAGGGTGTTGACCTGGCGGCTATCATATCGTAAGATCTACAGAGTTGCTGAGCTCAACCCAGGCCAGGTGTGGTAAATGGGTACCTGATACTGATAGGGATTATAGTATACCTTGAAATGCTTGGTGCACCTACAAGGCAGCTCGGCTAAAGCCAGGGTACTGTTTAGTATAATGTGCCTCGGAATATTATTTGTAGATTGAAGACGCTAGTCGCTGGACTATTCATTATAATCGTTGTTAAGATTTTTTTTTAATGGAAAAATTGAAATACTAATAAAATAGGCTGGGTCTATAATTTAAGTAAACTTAGATGTTGTTTGTAAATCTCTTCATAATTTTACCTGAACATTTTGCAAAAGCCTGCCATCATTTATAGATCTGCAGATCAGAGAATAATAATACGATCAACTTGGTATAAAATGCGTCAATTCCAGTGTTAATTCTAACTGTTAATTGTGTGAGGTTAATTTACTGAGGAGATTTTGCAATTAGCAGTCACGATTACTGTTTGGTCTCATTGTCATAGTCCTGAAATCATTGCCAAGCCCTTGAACCGATTGCTCTTTTATAGAAACTATCTGGGTCATGAGTCCAATCAAGTTAGAGCCAAGCAGGACAATATGTTTATTCTTTCTTGTCACAATCTTTTCTCGAGTTACCCCATCCTTCCATCAAGTTCGGAGTGGAGATATGACGAGTTACCCCATCCTTCGCTCTCCTAGATATAAACTATCTGGGTCATGAGTCCCATCAAATTAGAACCAAGCAGGACAATATGTTTATTCTTTCTTGTCACAATCTTTTCTCCAGTTACCCCATCCTTCCATCAAGTTTGGAGTGGAGATGATGAGTTAATACTCCATCCCTCGCTCTCCCATAGAAACTATCTGGGTCACAAGTCCAATCAAATCAGAGACAGGCTGGGTAAATGTTGATTTCTTTCTTGTCACAATCTTTTCTCGAGTTAATCCATCCTTCCATCAAGTTCAAAGTGGAGAGGCATGTATATCAGTCATCTCTAGGTATTTGATGGTACTGATTACTCTCACATCCAGAACTTGTATTCAGACAATTTGTTTCGAGAATTTTGTCATGATTTATGGGAAATATATGGCCAGTACTCCACATCTAGGCTTCTGTCAGACTGTCAGTATACTCAGTATCACACCAATGAAATACAGATAGAATTTGTCTTGGATTTTTAAAACCAAAGGTGAAATCGGTGAAATCTATATAATATGAACTAACAAATTCAGGCTAATATGAAAGGGATACGTTTTCTTGTCACAATCTCTTTCCAGTTACCCCATCTTCCATCAAGTTCAAAGTGGAGAGACAGTACATGTAAATCAGTTAAATCTAGGTTTTTGACAGTTCTGTGGTGAGCACTCTCACATACAAAACTTGGTTCAGACAATTTGTTGAGATGTCATGATTTAATGTCATGATTGTTGTCATGATTTATGGGAAATGTCTACAGTAACTCCACATTGGCTTCTCTCAGTAACAGTGGCGTATCTTGGTCAGGATGATTGTTGTGGGGGGAGGGGGGGATGGGGTTCACCTTAAATGCATTTATGCGTTTAAAAAAATTCTCCTTATTTTGTCTATATTTCCACATTATTGGGGGGGGGGGGGAGTAGGGCACAGGCCCCCCTTTGAGCCCACCCCTCCCCCTCCCCCCAAGCAGGGGACTTGCTCCCCAACAATATGCACTTGCTCCGAGTTATGGAAGTTGGTTTATATACAATGTATATAGCCCTGCTTTAGTCAGGGCTCGACACTAGCACTTGCCTGCTTGCCTGGGGCAAGTAAAAACTAATGTCGGGCTAGTACAATTTCACAAATTGTCTACTTAAAATACTTGCCTGATCGGGCAGCTAACATTTCTGTTTAATTATTTATATAAGGGGGAAAATGAATGGTTCTAGATGGTTATTTTTTTCTTGTGTTTCACATTGTAATTTCGGGGCAAGTAAACA